>JABEVN020000064.1:0-143557 GCA_013146195.2 Codonopsis lanceolata
GAAATGTATTCCAAGTTTGAAACACTTAAAAGAATCCATGTTTCTTTATCCGGTGATTTTAAAAGAATTTGAAGAAAACCTGTGGAGCTTCAAAAGATCAATGAGCTTACTGTTGCTTCAAGAAAAGAATTGCCGCAACTTAAAAGCATCAATGAAAACATGAGATTCAAGCAAAAATCTTGGATGCCCAGATTGCCGACCTTGTAGAAAGAAATCTTCGATCGACCAATGTTGTTGATACTACTAAAGTCAAAAGTCAGCCAGAAACCATCATCGGGCCAACAGAAAAGTCATGAAGACCAACATGGTCTTGATAAAGGATGATGTAAGACGTGAGATCGACAAAATGGTGGACCTAAGATTCGCCAAAAGGACAAGGGATTAGTTTATAATGTCGTACATTCACATATCCCAAAACATGAATCAGCTCAAGAGGTCCATTAACAAAGGATAAGCCGAACAATGACAGTCGGCCTTTCCGTCACAAGCCTCAAAATCATCAACTAAATCAACAATCGACAAATGTCCATTGCCCGACAAATGTCATCAACCTGACAAATGTCACTAACCGACAAATGTCGAAGACAAAAGAGTAGGATTCGAGAGAAAGGCAACTAACAAGTTCAAGCCAATAAATTTTGTTGTTTCTAAGACCTCTAAGCCGAGTCATAAGGAATCAAAGAATTCACCTCAAATGACTAATAAACCTGGTTATCACAAGTGTAATATTTGTTATACTTTTGGTCATCAGTCTCATAAATGCTTGTATAGATTTAAACCTACTGACAGAATCAAGATGCCAAACTTCAGGCATGTTTGGTTACCTAAGAAAACTAACCCTTTGGACCCAAAAGTATAAAGGGTACCATGATTTAAATATTCATATTTCAGGTATGCTTAATGGCAGATGATCAATCAACTGATATATGGATATTAGACAGTGGATGCTCCGCACACATGATCGGATCACCAACTTACCGACATTATTGCAGCCAAAGGACCTTCTGTCATTTTTGAGACAACTCAAAAGGAAAGACTATTTGGTTATGGATCCATTATCGGAGGATCTATAATAATTGAAAATGTGAAAATGTCTTAATTGGTAAGTTGAAACACAATCTTAAAGTATCTCACAATTGTGTGATAAAGGTACATGAGTCTCTTCTCTTCCACACAATCTTTGTTTTATCAAAAATAGCATCACAAATGAAATTTTACTCACTTGGTTCTAGAAAAAAGAAATTTTTTGCTATTGATTTACTCTCTTTAAATAACATTACTCAAATTTGTTTGGTAGCAAATAATACTTCAAAAACCTCATGGCTTTGGCATAAAAGACTTTCACATTTCAACTTTAAATATCTTTCAAAACTTTCAAAAGGAGACTTGGTGAAAGGTTTGCCATCCATAAATTTTCCTACTGACAAAAAATGTGATGCTTGTATTGTGGGAAAAATAACAAAAACCTCTTTCAAACCTTAACCATGTCTTTCAACCAAAAGAATTCTTGAACTTCACATATGGTTTATTTGGTCCTATTACTGCAAGTTTAGGAGGAAACATGTATACTTTGGTTGTTGTGGATGATTACTCGGTATACATGGGTTGAAATGATGCAATCAAAAGATGAAACTTACTAGCATTCTCACTTCCCTATTCGAAATCTTCAAACTCAAAGGAATGTGAGATTATAAGTGTTAGGTCCGATAATGGTGCGGAATTCAAGAACCTTGGCATGGACACATCTTGTGACCGTGATCATGGAATTGATCATAATTTCATAATTTTTCGATAGTTAGAACACCACGACAAAATGGTATAGCTAAAAGAAAGAAACAGGACACCGATTGACGGAGTAAAAACAATGTTAGCGAAGCAAAATTACCAAAATATTTTTTGGGCGAAAAGCGTCAACATAGCATGTTTACTCAAAACAGATCTCTCATAAACAAGTTTCATGGTAAGACTCCCTATGAAATATGGAGAGGTAGAACACCTAACATTGCTTTCTTTAAAATCTTTGGGTGCAAATGCTTCATTCACTACAATGGTGGTGACTACAGAGGTAAATTTGATGAAAAAGCTGATGAAGGTATTTTTGTTGGTTATGCCAAGCATAGTAGAGCTTATAGAGTTTATAATAGAAAAACTCAAGTAATTGTTGAATCTATGCATATTACTTTTGATGAATCCAATTTATTTGAGTCTGCTAAGATTCCTGATGTTACTAACAATTTTGAGATTTTTGAGACATGAAACAATGTTGGTTCAACTCAAAATAATCCCTCATCCTCCACTCCTCCTTCTGTAACCATAGATATTGAGAATGAGCTTCAGCAGGCTGACAACTTTCAGCCAGCTGACAATCCAAATCCAGTCACTCTTGATCAGTCAGCTGACACACTTGATTCTGAAACTACTCAGTCAGCTGACATTCCTCCTTCTCCACCTTTACAAACTGAACCTCTTGCAGATCTTCCTAAAGAAATTAGGGAAGCTAGACATCATCTAGTTTCAAACATCATTGGAGATCCATTTGCTGCTTAAGAACTAGAAGTAGCTCCAGAAATGAAACTCTTGATTCACATGCTTTTGTCTCTTCCATTGAACCCAAAAATGTTGATGAAGCTTTAGAAGATCCTCAATGGATTGAGGCCATGCAAGAAGAGCTAAATCAGTTCGAAAGGGAACTTGTGCCTAGACCCTCAGATCAACAAGTCATAGGAACTAAATGGGTGTTCAGAAACAAGTTGGATGAAGATGGAAATGTTACTAGAAACAAAGCAAGATTAGTAGCCCTCTCATTTACTTTATGCGGATGATATGCTCATATTTTGTAATGGTAGTAAGAAATCGATCCTAGCTCTTAGAGGTGTTGTCGAAGAGTATGAAAAAGCTTCTGGGCAGCTCATTAATTTTGAGAAGAGTGGTTTTGTTACTTCTCGTCATTATACAAGGAGGAAAATTCAGAAGATTGAGCAATGGTCGGGATGTAGACAACACAATTTACCTCTAAAATATTTGGGGCTGCCTCTTTTTAAAGGTCGGGTTAAGCTGGAATATTTTGAGGATGTTGAGAAGTGGTTTCTCTCCCGGATTAGTGGATGTAAGGCTAGATTGTTATCTTTTGGTGCAAAAATTGTGCTTCTTAAATCGGTGCTTTGTAGCATTCTGGTTTATGCGTTGGCTGCCTTCACACTTCCTAAAAAGTTTATTCTTCGGTTGGAAAAACATATGGCTAATTTTCTTTGGAGTTCAGCGGGGGAAAATCGTGCTCACTGGATTGCGTGGGATCACGTTTGTCGGCCAGTTAAGGAAGGGGGCTTGGTATTCGTCCTTTTACGGAGGTTATGGGTTCCTTACACGCTAAGCTAGCTTGGAATGCTCTCCAAGGCAAAAATCTATGGGCTCGCTTTGTTCGTGCTAAATATGGATATGCGAATGGTTTTGTTCTGCCTGTTTCTTCGTCTCATGTTTGGAGAGCTGTTATGGAACATATGCCTCGCTTGATAGATAATAGTAGATGGCTTGTGGGTTGAGGAGACATTCCATTTTGGACTACAAACTGGTGTGGCACTGTTCTTTTTGGTCCACGACTCACGACCCCTAATCGGCGGTGCGAGGCATTTCTATTCTTGAGAGGCTGCTTTGCCTTTGATTCCGTCTAGGCTTCATGAAGCTGTGAGTAATGTGCATATAGACTGTAATGCAGAAGACAAGCAGATTTTTACTCTTTCTAAAGAGGGTGTCTTCTCATCGGCTTTATATTGGAAGGCTTTTCAGCAGCCGTGGCCTAAGCTAGCGTGGGCTAGAAAATTTTGGCAATCCTGGATTCCTTCGCGCTTGAGTGGTTTCATGTGGAAACTTATGCACCGTGCCCTTCCAGTGGACCTTGCTCTTCATCGATATAAGATTCAGATTGTATCTAAATGCAGGTGTTATAGGCAGCCTGCTCAAGAGTCCTTAGAGCATCTTCTCCTTCATTCTGAGATTGCTCGAAGCCTTTGGAGTCGGTTTGCTCAGGTTTTTAATCTGATAGATCATTATGTGTCTATTGATCATCTAGTTGATTATTGGATTACTTCTACGACAGTTCGAAGTCAGTTTGGTACGTGCAAAATAGGTATTTGTATTTATACGCGTTGGGAGATTTGGAAGGCGCGTTGCTCGGCTTATTTTGATAATGTTGATATGTCTATTGCTTCCATTAGTGACAAGATTATGAAAGGGATTCAAGAGGTGATGTTCCTGTTTCAGACAAAGGTTAGCATGTCTCATTTTGATACTCTTGCTGTTCAAGGTTTACATCTTGACATTAAAAGGGTTAGAGTTAATCGCGGGCAATGGTTGCGTTGGGAGGCTCCCATGTTGAATTTCCTGAAACTCAATACTGATGGCTCGGCTGCTCAAGGGAGATGTTCGAGCGGCGGTGTTATTCGTTGTCATGATGGTTCTATGGTGGCGGCTTTTTCTAGTAATTATGGTGTTGGCACGAACATGCTTGCAGAAATTTTAGCTCTTCGAGATGGTCTCCGTTTATGTAGAAACTTGGATTTAAGTAATGTTTTTGTTGAATCAGATTCTTTGGTGGTTGTTAATGGTATTTCAGGTGTGCATCAGGTGCCGTGGAGCTATGTTTACGAGATTCGGGAGTGTCAATCTTTACTTGGTGATTTTGTCTTATCTCATGTCTTTCGGGAACAGAACAGAATGGCTGACCGTCTTGCTTTTTGTGGTTCTTTTCATATGGGGCTCATTGTTTATCATTCTATGTCTGATCTTCCGGCTAATGCTCGTAGAGCAATGCTTTTAGATGATAGAGGCTTATTTTCTTTCGGAAAATAGTTGTTTGTCGGCTTGTGCCTTTTTTCAGAGGTTAAGCTCCTTTGTCCCCCCATTGTTTGGGTAAGGCTGGTTGTCCCCCTCTTGTTTGTATCCTTTTTATCTATTTTAATAAAATCCACGCAGGTGCCGCCCTGCTTCCTCTAAAAAATAAAAAATAAAAAGGAGGAGGGCATTGACTGTGATCAAACATTTGCTCCTGTGGCAAGACCGGAAGCCATCAGATTATTTCTTGCTTATGCAACCTTCAAGGACTTTAAGGTATATCAAATGGATGTAAAAAGTGCATTTCTAAATGGAGATCTACAAGAACAAGTATTTGTTGAGCAACCTCCTGGTTTTCTTGATCTAAAAGGACCATGTTTACAATTTGAGAAAAGCTCTTTATGGTCTAAAAGCAAGCTCGAAGAGCATGGTATGAAACTACATCCAAATTCCTCATGGAAAAAAGGTTTCAAAGAGGTAAAATTGATACTACTCTTTTCTCTTTAAAACACAAAGGTAATATCTTATTAGTTCAAATTTATGTTGATGATATTATTTTTGGTTCTACTAATGAAGTTTTGTGTAAAAGATTTGAAAATCTTATGAAAGGAAAATTTGAGATGAGCATGATGGGAGAATTAATATACTTTCTAGGTTTGCAAATTAAGCAAACTGAAGAAGGAATTTTTATCCATCAATCAAAATATACAAGAGAGTTGATCAAGAAATACAATCTTCAGAAGCAAATTCAGCAAACACTCAATGGGAGTTGAATGTCAACAAGTCGCTTGATGAAAAAGGTAAACAAGTTAATACAAAGCGAGAATGCAGTATAGTTGGATCTCTTCTCTATTTAAGCGCTAGCAGGCTAGACATCATGTTTCTTTGTGTGTATATGTGCTCGTTTTCAAGCTAATCGAAAGGAATCCCATATGATTCTTTTAAAAGAATCAAAATCATTAGATATTTGATTGATCTTGAAAAATTTGGCATTTGGTATCCCAGAGACTCTTCTTTTAATTTGTTTGGATATTCAGATGCTGACCTTGCAGCTTGTAGAGTGAACAGAAAAAGCACCAGTGGAACATGTCAGTTCCTTGGAAACAGACGGATATCTTGGGCATGCAAAAAGCAAGCCTCGGTTTCACTTCAACTCGAAAGGCTGAATATATTCTTCTTTGGAAAATTTGTTGCTCTCAGATCTTTTGGATGAAACAACAACTATTGGATTATGAAATGCCAATGGGAACATGTCTTATTTATTGTAATAATACTTCTGCTATTTCAGTTTCTAAAAATCCTGTTATGCATTCTAAAACCAAACATATAGACATTAGATATCACTTTTTAAAAGATCATGTTGAAAAAGGTAATGTTCGGCTAGAATATGTTCCCTCTTGAATTTCAATTAGGCGACATCTTTACAAAAACCTTAAAATCTGATAGGTTTGAATTCTTAAGAGGAGAATTGGGAATGCTTATAATGTCATAGAAAGATACATTGGATTTTCTAATCTTTGCAGGGTATTAGCATCCTTCAGTTTGTCAGTTGATACTCATCTAGCTGACACAATTATATCAGATGACATTGTGAAGATAGTCAAAATTTGGTCAGCTAGTAGCTGATACATGAAGTTCTTCAACATTGAAATTTTGTTTGATCAACCAAGTCTTGTCCAGCTGACAAATATTGACAGCCATCAGCTGACAAAAATGTATCTTCACTGGAACCATGCTAAGAACCAAAAGCTCGTCGACCAGGGTGACACATATTCCATGATTGACATCTTATATCTAGAAAACTCTTTACTCTCATTGATTAAGGCGACAACTTGGTGGCAGTCCTTGTCGGAGTAACCTCCGAGCCTTAAGTCAAAGCTGATCGTAGGGGTGGCAATTGGGTGTTAATGGATAGCTTTGGGTAAGGCAATTATCCATTAGGCGATGGATAATTTAATCAAAGTTATCCATTACTTGATTGCCAACCCCCAGGATATATCTCGGCTAAGATTTACTCTAAAATTATTAAAAATTCTTTATTTATTTCCTTTTTTTCTCCTTGGAACTTCATAAAGCTTTTTGAAAAGCCAAAATGACCTTTCCACTATCCCACCAACTCTGGCGGTTGAAATGACGTGTTTACACAAAAACGGCTCATCATTGTGATAATAACTCTCTGTCATAAATCACTATTTTTATCACAAAAACCAAAATTCTGTGTACTTTATCACTACACTCCATATCTTCACTTTTAAAACCCACTAACTCATATAAGCATCCGTACCTATCTCTTCTCTATTTAAAACCCACTACCGTCACTTTTCACTTATCTCTCTCTCACTAAGAATCTCTTCTTCTTCAAAACTCTCAAACCCTAATTTCAAAACTCCTCTAGTATCAAAAATCCTCTTTCTTCTTTCTCATCTTCTTTTGTTATATCTCTTCTCTAATCATTTTGTGAATGCATGAAAATGGCTTCTAACACAACTATCGGATGTCTTCTGGATGTCGTCTCTCTGAATGAAGAACCATTGGGACTTGAGCTTATACATCTTGGTACTGCATCTGGGTTAATGCCCCTACTCTCTTTCAACATTCGCACTTACAGCTGCCAGCTAACTGAGGAGTTCTTCATGGCCATAGAGGAGAACCCAACTGATCCTTTCTCTCTCACCGGCACTATCAGAGGAATCCCCATTATCTTTGACTTTGAATCAATCACAGCCGCCTTTCCAGACTTGTATGATGATGGCTCGACAACTTACACCATTCCAGAAGACACTCAAAGAGCTAGATGGATAACTATGAGGGGTGAAGTACCAGTTGAACTGGCATTTGACAGACATAAGCATCGATTTGCACCTCTTCATTATGCCATGGCTACCATTCTCGATAAATGCCTCATTATCAAATCTAGAGGGCATGACAAGATTACGGAAGCCCAACTATTTCTCATGGAAGCCATTGTAGAAAATTGCGAGATGAACTGGGGTGTAGTTCTAGTCGAGTGTGTGAAGGTGAACATAGCAAAATACAAGGAAAATATGGCTCTTGGGAATCGAAGGCTTACCCGCCATCGATCATCAATCAATTTCTTCGTTCTCTCCCAGCTCTCCAGCATCAACTCATCAAAATTGGTGACACAGGCATTAAAAAGTCAGAAATATGTTGCAGTTGACATCAGGCGGGCCAATGTTTCAAGTCGATTTGGTCAAAAAATTCCCACAGCCCAGGCAAGCAGAAGACCAAGAAAGACAAGGACCCAAGCCCTTACGGCTATTTCTTCTAGTCAGCCAGATGATGTTGCCCAACAACCTGAAATCAATCGGCCGGTGGTCGGCCCGGCAAGGGGGTCGACCAATCGGTCGATCGGTTAGAGGTCGATCGAAGCGGTCGGCCGATGCAGTCGGCCGGTGAGCATCTCAGCGAAGTTGGTCGGCCGGTGATGTGCAAGAAGCTGAAATCCCTGAAAGGAGGCAAACTAGAAGGAGGAGGCCCGGCATTAGTAGACCGGCTCTAAGAGACAAAGAAGGAATCACGAGCTCAATCCGGTACATTTGTTCCTTTTTCTCCAACTCATACATCACGTCATTGATCATGTACCAGTATCTCCTCCCTCCAATCCTAAGTCTCCCAACACTGCACCAATCAAGTTCTTCCCACCTATTAGGAATCCAACTTTCCATCCTAGACACTCATACTACCAGACCAATCCAGTTCTCATTCCTCCTAACTGGGTATTTCCAATAGATCATCTACCATATTTTGTTCAGTTTCTCTTTTCTTTCCATGAGGAGAAGAAGTCGAAACCCCACATTAATCTATAAAATACATTGACCATAATCTCAGCGAAGACCTTATGTCTTGTATCTGTCACCCCACCTCGATCAAGAAGGCAGGTGTGGCCATGGGAAATACTTTGATCCTCACCACTGCTGCAGGAGATTCTATCTCTCGAAATGATAGATTTGTTCAAGATGAGCTCATTTTCTTAGCTTGGAACATATCTGATAAAGTACATGAGCGCGACCCTTCCCATGCTTGGCGATCACTTCCTTGTAAGCGGACTTGCCTGCTGAAGATGATGAAATAAACCGGGCTGGGAACAACCTCGTAGAGCCGGCCAAGTTAGCTAGAATCAGAGGGCTGCCAACAAGTATGTCCAAGATCTTTGTCAGTGCAAACCAAGCATATATAGAATTACACAGACAGGTGGCCTCCATGCCAGGAGGAGCTTCTATGAGTACTGCCTTCCCTGATGCTTTCTCTAGTCATCCTGCCCCTTTAATCTCTGAATCCATCCCTACCATTCCTCATATTATACCATCTTCAGTCCCATTTGTTGTCTCATCCACAGCCTTGCCAGTCTCTACCACAGCTGAACCAACACCACTTTTCACACCTCTACAACCCGTCTCTACACCTCATTCCTCCCCTTGTTGAAGCCTCCACCTCAATTCTCCCGATTCTTGTTCCCCTCTACACCAACTATACCGATGTCGGTTCTCCAACATGAATCCATGTGTCAACTATTCCCATGCCAGTCACACCAACTTTAGTCATTCCAGTATTAGTTACCCCCCATCTATTCCTATATAAGTTATTCCTGTGACAGTCAATCCAGTATCTGCCCCAGTGGTGTCAGTCATACCCTAAACAGCCCCAGTTGTGTTAGTCATTCCTCTCATTCCTATTCCCCCTTTTGACGTCTTGTTCCTCAACCTATCCTACCAGATTGTCATTTGCTCTCACATTCCTCTGGCGATCCTTCGTCCTTGCCATCATTCTCTCTCGGTGACACTATACGCTTCTCCCTCCTCTAGAAACTGACATACCTTCTCATCCAAACAAAGCCTCCCTCGATTATCATGCACGATCTATCTCTTCATACCTCTCTCCTACATCATCGGTCCTCGTCTACTCACAAACCTCCCAGCGATCCTTCTTGAGAGATGCCTCGAGATCATTATTCTCTTGAGGAATCGGTGGATCAATCCTCATGAGACTCATCATCGATTCTTCCAAATCAACTTAGAAGATGAGTCTCTTACCAGGTCCTTCACAACTAGCGTCGAAAGGCCGAGAAAACAAAGACAACTCATCTCCAAGCTCTCCTTCATCCCCAGGCACCAAAATTATTTTCCCGAAGACATGCACGTCCAGAACACTGTGCACGAACCTAAAGCCCAAATCCCAGCCTACCCTATGGATGTCTTCTTTCCTCCTGATCCTGAGGATGCTGACATTCACACCTTTCAGCTATTCTCAAATGATCCTGGAACCTCTCAGCCACTTGCTCCAGAACCTACACCACCTGGATCTCTCTCTCTGTCAGCCAAACTAGACCTCCTGTATGTTCACCATCTTTAGATGAAGTCATCTTATACTCATCACACCAATCAACTTGCCACCATTTAACAGCAAGTTGCCTCTCTGCTTCCCAACCTTACCCAGATCATCACGACTGAGGTGCAAGCTGCCATTGCTGCTGGTGCTCCTCGAGCTTCATATGGATGAGCGGAGGACCATCTTGCTCTATCGGCAAGAATGGGCCAACGGGGCTTTCAATCTTTGAAGCTACACCGCTGCTTCAAACCATTCGGGAGGAGAGAAGGCGGCAAGGTCGATACTTATCTGGAAGCAATCCTTAGGCAGCGTTTGAAACGTATGCTGATCGACCGATATTTGGTGACAAGGAAAAAGAGCCGATCATCAGCGAACAAGCGGCGAAGTTGGAAAACAAAATTGAACAAGTCAATGGAAATGAAGCTGCTACTAACAAAGCACCGGAAGCTGAAGCTGAAGTTGGTCCATCAGTTGCAGCTCAAGTAGAAAAGCCAACTAAGGGATCCACATCAGAAAACTGAATCTCTCACTCTCTCAAACTTTGAACAATTTTTAGAACTTCTGTTTTACTTGTAGCTTACAATTACCTACTTTTAATTTCCAGCTACTTTCCTTCATATGTTATCTGCTTGCTTTAGTAACATCTCTTTTGCAGGAACTTAAGCACTTTTGACTTTCTGCTTTCAAGTGAATGGTTTTAAGCAAATAGGAGGAGATTGTTGAATCTTGTATAAAATTAAATTTGCTTAAAATCATTCAACTTGATTGTCAGCCAAAAACTTAAAAATATTTTGGTCAGCTTGTAATTGTTTGCCAGTTACTTGTTTGTATGACCATAACGTTCTAAGTGTCAGTCTGCTTTCCTTATTTGATTAAACTAATACTTGTACTGACACTTTCTCATTTTATGTTTTTGGTAGATATTCTGCTAGATATTCTTCCCCAGGATCTTTTGTGATCTTGTGAAGATATATAATCTGCCAAACACATTTTCAAATTCAAAATGTGTTCCTAACGGGTTACTCTTGAAGTTCACCTATAAATACCCACTGGAAGCATTTTTTGAAGATATATATAGAAGTCTGAAGCCTTATACTTTCAAGAAATTCTCTGTGTCTTAGTCTTCTTAAAAACAATAGCTAGATAATCTTTCTTGTATAATTCTTTCTAGTTATCGTTTATGCAAACACTAAGTGATCCCTTTTCATATCATTTTGTATTCAGTCAGTTTGTCTCACGAGTTTGATTGTTTATCAATCATTCTCCATAAACACCGGTCTTTTGTTGTACACTGATCCATTAGAGATCAAATAGATTTTTAATAAAATTAGTGCACTTCAAAAATCCAAGTATGACCAACTTGGTAGTGAACGTAGCAGTTTAACTGTGAACCACTTCAACTGATTTGTTAGCCATTACTCATACTCTTGCAAACTGACACAACACTTAAAAAGCTTTTCAACTGATTAAGTGTCAGCCAGTTTCTAACAATTGTTTGCTTACCTATTCTAGTAAATTGTTATTCAGTTTCTTCTTCGTATACAATGATCTACGTTAAAAACCAACCTCTTTTGAAAACTGTTGAGTCAGCCAGCTGATCAACTTTCATTAGCATAAGGGATTTTAAAAGTATCAACCAGCTGACCAATATCAGCTGACTGACAAAACAAATTTTCCGCTGCGAACTTTAAAAGATTTACAAATCAACCCTCAAAGTTTTAAAAGGCTTTTCACCCCCCCTCTAGCCTTGTTTGTTGCCTACTGGACTTACACTATCCTTCGTCTTCTTCAAAATATGTCTTTATCTTATGTCATCGACCAAGAATCATAGCTTGAACTCGAAGAAATATTTCATTTCACATGCTAGTTTCTTTAGTTGTCTCGATATCAAATAGATTAGGAATTGAATAATATATTTTTAATGTATCCCCAGCTATTCGTGTTCTTGAAAAAAAGCTTCAGTTTTTTCTTCAGTTGGACAAACATGAGGAACTCTATTGAATGCAAAAATCTTGTTGATCAATGAATCTGGTATAACTTTTGAGCGTCGTTGGTTTTATTGGTGTGTTGTTGTTAACTTTATTAATTAAGCGTGTCATTATTTATTAATTGAGCATCGTTGGTTTTATAAGTGCGTCGTTGTTAACTTTCATTCTTAAATATATGCACAATTCTGCCTCAATGTTATTTAATTTGGTATCATATCTTCCAATTCTGCCTCGGTGTTATTTAATTAGGCATCATATCTTCAAATTCTGTCTCGGTGTTATTTAACGTTAGGTTTGTTACTTTTTCGTTCTTAAATATATGTCATATTCTACCTCGGTGTTATTTAATTAGACATCGTATCTTCCGATTCCAATTCGGTCTCGGTGTTTTATATTAATTAAACATCGTTCATAAAATTAAGAATCGTTCATAAAATTAGGAATCGTTTATAAAATTATTTTGTCTCGGTATTATTTAATTAGACATCGTATCTTTCAATTCGGCCTTAGTGTTTTATACTCCCTTCGTCCCAAAATTATCGTCTAGGTTGACTTGGTGCATGGTTTAAGAAAACACATTTGACTTGATTATTAATACTAGTTTGATGTTTAGTTTACTTTAAATCTCATGTGTATGTGTTATATAATTAAAGTATGATGAAAAAGTAAGAATAAAGTGGTAAAAGTGTTGTCCTGAAAATGAAAGTTTCAAACAAGATAATTATTTTGGGACGAACGAGAAATGAAAAGCATGACAATAATTTTGAGACGAAGGGAGTATTAATTAAACATTGTTCATAAAATTATGAATCGTTCATAAAATTATGGTAACCCACGTGTCATTATTTAAAAATTAAGCACTGGTGTTATTTAATTAGGCATCGAACTGTTCTATTCTGCCTAGGTTTTTTATATTGGCAAGTCGTAATTAATTTATAAAAAATATACGTATTTCTTAATTTAAAAATTGTGCATCGGCGTTATTTAATTATGCATTGTATCTTTCAATTCCAATTCAGCCTCGGTATTTTATATTAATTAAGCATCGTTCTTAAAATTAGGAATCTTTCATAAAATTATTCTGCCTCGGTGTTTTATATGCGCGTGCGGTTTACGTGGTTTATGTGTGCGTTTGTTGTTCATTAAGGGTATTGTCGTCATTTTATCCCCAAAAGTGTACTTTAGCGATTGAAAAAAAAAACCATTGACTTTTCCGGTTACAATTTCATAAAATGGGACCGGCCCGAATTTCACCCAAAAAATTACTATAACCATAGAAGAGTTTAACAATCTAATTATAATGTTTAAAAGTTATATTATTATGGGTGATAACCAGGCTGGTCCCATAGAATGAAATTATAACCGAAAAAGTTCATCATTTTTGTTTCCAACCGTTAAAGTACATTTTTGATGATAAAATAACGAAGATACCCTTAATGAACAACAAACGCGTGTACAAAAGCCTGCAGTCAAATTTCAACATCACATAAATAAAGAAACGAAGTCTAATTAAATAACATCGACGCATGATAAGAAACGATGCCTAATTAAGTAACAACGAGACATGGTTTGAAGGAACGATGCCTAATTAAGTAACACCGAGACAAGATTGGAAACAACATCTAATTAAGTAACACTGAGGAAAGATTTGATTGAACGGTGCCTAATTAAGTACCACCGATGCAAGGTTTGAAAGAATGATGCCTAATCAAGTAACACCGAAGCAGAATTGGAAAAAAAAAATTGAACTTTTCCATCATATTAAATAAACGACGCCTAATTAAGTAACACCGATGTATGATTTTAAGAAACGATGACTAATTAACTAATAACAAGGAATGCTTTTAAGAACAGATGCCTAATATATATATGTACTAGATCTTCGTGCTCGTGCCTATGATACGGTGCCAGTATATCTAATTTCGTCAATTGAAACGACAACGTCTAAATAGAAGGTGCAATTTTTAAAAATGTTATAGTTGAGGGGTACATTACTTCAAGTGGTAGTTGAGGGGCGCTATTCGAACTCGACCCATAGTTGAGGGGGTTATTTGTAAGGAGTTATATGTAACTGACCTATGAACATTTGATTTTGCGGCGGAATCAACCCCTATGGTCAGATAGTCTCAGTTAATCAATTGAGCTCTATTGTGAGATTATATTAATATAAACTTGATGTTTTGTAAGAGGTAATGGTTTAGAAGATTAATCTCAGGGCGTGACTGCTCATAATATTAATTGTAGGGGTGACTTTGTAATAGTGAGAGAAAATAGATAATTAAAAGTGGATAACTACTCTCACACATGTGAATGTGAGAGTGAATCTCAACCATTAAATTTTTTAAGATAATTTAATCTTAACATCTAAATAGCTTTAGTCAATTGCACATATGTGAGAATGAGCTCAATTATAATATAGATACCGCGATACCAAAAAATAAATAAATTAAAGTCTGCTATCATATTAAATAAATGACGCCTAATTAAGTAACAACGAGATAGGATTTGAAGGACGATGTCTAATTAAGTAACACAGATGCAAGATTGGAAACAACGTCTAATTAAGTAACTTCGACGCATGATTTGATGGAACGATGCCTAATTAAGTACCACCGACGCAGGATTTGACATATATTTAAAAATGAGAAATTAACAAACCTAACGTGCAAATGATTGTATGCCGCGTTGGATTTATGAACACATATCTAATGTGCATTTACGAAACAACTATACCAGCATGTATTTGTCAAGCCAATATGTACAATTGGGTAAAAGCTCGTCTGTTGGTAATTGAGTTTATGTTGTACATCGAGGTTGGAGGTTGCAAGGATTCCTTTTTTAAAAAAAATAGTAATTAATTTTTCAATTGAAGTTGAATGAAGGAGAAAGGAAGAAACTGAGTTGCAAGGATGTTTCTTTCGAATTGGAGGTAAATGGATTACGAAAACTTAACAAATAGATTGTTGGAAAATGAATTACGATTGTTGTTGTTATTATTGATGCTCCTTTTTAAAATTGGTGCTAAACAGAGCATTCAATTGCCAATCCGAAAGCTTCTTACATCATTCAAGACGATGGAGCGGTTGAATTTCAGAAAAGATGGTATTTTACGAAAAAAATATTATTAAAATGAACTTTAACAGTTAAATTAAAAAAGAGGCGCGGTTATAATTTCAGAAAAATGTACCAGTTAATAATTATTCCTATTATTATTACAAAAAAAAAATGTATCTCATATTATATTCATGCGAAACACGGGCTAAATATCTAATAGGGCTAAATTGCTACTCGCAAAACTCAAAAGACCCGAAAAAAACATGAAAATAAATCTTTGGCCAATTATTTTCTTTAAAAAAAGGCTCAGGCATACACCAAATCGTAGATTGCCCCCCCAAGGGAAATTCTTCCTTGTATCAGTATCACACCCCCTCTTCAAATTTGTCCCAAGTCCAACCTTTGCATGGATGACTGTTAGAAAAACTAACAAAATTTCGCACGTGATGGGTTACATGGGTAATTCAATAATTTACTTTTTGTCTTTGTTTTTTCCTTTACCTTTTACTCGCTTAAATATTTGTACATTTTCATTAAAAAAGATTTTTTTTTTCAAAGGCTGGCTTTATTTTTTCAATAGCCAACTGAAAATAATGTAACTATCAATTTGAAAATCGGTCTATTGACCAAAAAAAAAATCAAATTGTTCTATTTTAAATGAGACAAAAAGATTAAGTTCAAAACGCATAAAATTAATAATTTCAGCAAAATTAAATTACTCCATCTGTGTCATTAAAGAGAAAATTCATAATAATTTAAACTAATCTATACTAAACTTAAAGGATTCCTAAAAATGAATTAAAAATTAAAGAAAATAGAGATAATGTCCTAAAAAAGTTTATAAAATCCTAGTATGGTAAAAGAAAAAGTGCTTCATATGGTGAAAATAAAAATAAAAAATAATATTCCTTCGATTCCATCCAAAGAGTTTACGTTTGAAAAAGTCTAATTATTAAAGGATTATATATATATATATATATATATATATATATATAAAATACAATACTGCTTATAGTCGCATGCTCGCAATTGACTAAAACTATTTAGGGGCTAAGATTGATTCTTTTACTGAGATCTTACGGTCATTATCACTCTCCGAGTTCACATGTGTGAACGGCAGTTGAGTAACTACTCACTCTCTCTCTCTCTCCAACTCCCCCCACTATTCACGGTTGATGGCCGCTAATCATTCCTCCACCAAACCTATGTCCCTTTTCTTTTCGATATTTTAATTAATTAATCAATTTTATGCAAAAAAATTTGTAAGTTTTGTAATTTGAAATATTTGTTTTTTTTTCTTTTTTTACTGTTATCGATATTAACTTAATTAATTAATTTTTTGAAATTAAATCTCAATTTAATTTATGTCTAAGTTTTGAATATTTCTATTTTTATTTTTTTATTTTTAATTGTTATTGTAATTAACTTAATCAATTTAATTTTGTTCCGGCCCGTAATTTCGTATACAATTAACTTAATCAATTTGAAATATATTTTTTTTCTTTTTAACTGTTATCATAATTAACTTAGACAAATTATAAATAAGTATTAATTTATTTCTATATTATATATATATAATGAAGTTAGTCACAATTAAAAAAAATACTTCAACATAAAAATTGTAAAAATTGTAAAAATTGTTATCCATACAAATGTTGAGTTACTTTGCTTACTTTGCTCTGATTCAATACTGTGTGAAATTGTAAAAATTGTATGGATTGTTATTCATTCAAATGTTGAGTTACTTTGCTTACTTTGCTCTGATTCATTCAAATGAATACTGTGTGAAATTGTAAAAATTGTATGGATTGTTATTCATTCAAATGTTGAGTTATCAGTTGGTCACTTTAATTTGATTATCCTGTTTGCGGGAAGAAGTAATAGTAATACCTCAGTCAATTTGTTGGGTGTGATTTAAAATCTCAAAAGAATACTGCTTTATAAAAAATTTTGATTTAAAATTTGTTGGGTAGTAAAGTATTTTTAAATATTGGTTTACTTGCATTTTTAAAATTTGCATTTTGCTTCCAGTCTCTTCTTTATGTTTGAACCAGTTTTGTGGAAATAGACACTCAATTTATGGAAACATCTACCTTATTAGCTTACCCCATCCCTTACATTTTATATTGTTTTTTTTTTCTTCTTATTACTATTATTATGTTTTTAGTATGATACTTGAACAAGTGAAACTTTGTTAAATCAGTTGCTAGAAGTTTAGAACAAACTGAGTGCTAATACGGACATGTGTACAAGCACTTGATAGAGTTCATCACAACATATTTTGTAATCATTGCAAACCATCAAAGTGTGTGTGTGTGTGTGTGAGAGAGTGAGAGGCATAGATTTTGTTATAGATTTATATTTATGGGTATATGTAGATGTAGAATAGGATGATAGTTGACAGCACAGAATTGAAAGTGACAATGTTTGAAGAAGCAGGGGCCACGGCACGGGGGAGGGACGCAAATGGATATATTGTACTCCAATTTTTGGTGGTCCATTGAATGTATGATACCATGCAGGATTCATGGAAGTAAGTTTTGGGCACTGGAGAGAGCAACAATTGAATTGCCCACTTATAGAAACTATCAATTTCTGTTAGGGTGGAGGAAAATTCTTCACAAGCTCGGTTTGCAAGAGCAAACATTTTGTCATTCCGTTCGTTCCATGTCATTTTTTGATGTGAAATCTCGATCATAAATGACATGATTTTTTTTTTAAAGTAGTGTTCGTGACTGAGCACAAGTTTAAAAACTGTGTTGGGTGTAAGGCAAAGTCAAGTGGTCCTTAATTTGATTTAACTGTAGCTGAAGCTGTCGGAATATGATTATTTTAGCTTCGGCTGAAACATAGCCGCTGGTGCTCAATGTTCAGTCTCAGACCACCATTAAAAGAAGTGTCCCTTTTCCACGGCCAGGATTCATTGGATTTACCATAACCTCCCCTTCAAATTCTGATTTTCTTTTTGATTCTTTGGCTTGGCAGAATGTTGGGGCTTGATTGCTATTCTATAGTAGGGTTTGTAAAATAGAGGCACTAGGATGCTAAGCAGTTAAATTACTTCTTCCAAATCACCGAAGGTGCATTGGCAACAGATGAGGAAGAGGAAATGAAGAGAGAGAGAGAGAGAGAGAGAAAGAGATGTGATATGGAAATGCATTTCCAAGAAAGAAGTACTATTGTGTTTAATAATGTATCATTCAACTGTTTCCAAGATCCAGATTAAGACATTTATAAAATATATAACATCTATTTCTTTCAACTGGAGGAAGTCAACGTCTGAAAGCTTCATTTACTTAGTTGTTAGAGAACTGGAATAGGATTCACACTTCACTTTACACTTTACAAATTTACATATCAATCTGTTCTGACTCAAATTTACATCACCAATTCTTTGGCTGTCTATGCGCCTCTCTCCCTCTTTCCGTGGGTCGGTTTTATGGTTTGGTTTCATTAGTTAAGTTTCTTTATGTTCAATGAATCAGCTACCGTATGGTTTAAGTTTTGATCTTCTGTTTCCAGTTGCAGTAAACATGAACCAGTTTCTTGGGTTTGCAATTGCGCTTGAATACATACAATCATGGGCTTCATTCAAATGGTTGTGATTTCCTTGGTTCAACATGTTATGACTCTGATTTTTTTAATTAAATTTTGTGTATTGGGTATCAAAGGATTGTTATCCATTTGGACATCCTTTGCTCTGGTTTATCTTTTAGTGTGAACTAAATTTCTAATAGAGATTGTAAAAAGTGAAATTGTGTTAACTGTGTGAAATTGGAAAAATTTAAAAAAAATTGGTTAAGTTTCTTTATGTTCAATGAATCAGCTACCGTATGGTTTAAGTTTTGATCTTATCTTCTGTTTCGGATCTCAATGGAACTTGCATTTTGCTTCCAGTTTGCAGTAAACATGAACCAGTTCCTTGGTTCAACATGTTATGACTCTGGTTCAATCCACGCATTTCTTAAATACATTTTAGGGTCTTGGCAGTTTGTGCTTAATGCTCAATCTACTTAGTAATATAATTTATAGTGTTGTTGCTCTTCTATTAGTTCAGTTATGAATTCAATTTTGTGTATTGGGTATGAATTCTCTGCAGCCCTTTTTCTTCTCCTTGCAACCCTTTTTGATTTCATTTTGTATCCATCATCTTTTTTACTTTCTCTCTCTAAATTTTGTCTATTGGGTATCAATTGATTTTGCCACTATTTCGATTATTAAGACTTGCATAGATTTTCGATTTTGTGTTTTTAGTTCAATGTATCAGTTTGTGCTTAATGCTCACAATATGCTTTTTGAATATGTTAGAGAATTGTTTGCTCTAGCTAGCTAACTGTTTACCTGTGAGTTTGTTAGATAACTGGCTGCAACCAAAGGTATCCAATTCCTTTTTTATTCAACCTTTAAGGATATTGTAGATGACTGGCTTTTTAATACCCATTAAGTGGATGATTTTCAGGCTACCAAATCATATGCTCATATAGACCAATTTTGTGTATTGGGTATCAATTGATTTTATAGACCAATTAGTAATATAATTTACAAGGTTGATGTTGCTTTTTTATTCAGTGAAAAGTGGCTGATTGCGAATGCCAATCTTCTATTAAAAATTATGAATTGTTACTTCAGTTTCATTTTTGTTACTTCAGTTTCATTGTCTTTATGCATTGTCTATATGAGTCCACCAGTTTGAATGAACAAGAGTCTCCTGCAATTTGATCACATTTGCAGGATAAAAAGTAGATGCTGCCAACTTCTTAAAAATTGATTGTAGAAAAGTAGGATGCATTTTTTGATGATTGAAAATTGATTGTAAAAATTGATTGTAGAAAAGTAGGATAATATTTTTGAAAAGTAGATGCTGCAAATGTGATAAAAAAATTTTGATGAGTAAAAAATTTTTCATCACAAAATTATCAATTGTTACTTCAGTTTCATTTTCGGACAACAGTTCAATGACTTTGTTTATATATAGGTACAATCTATATGCATTGTCTTACTTGAATATCTGCTTTAGGATCCATTTTAATTAAACAAATTTGGTTTTTTGCCATCATCAAGACTCTGCTCCCGGATCCTCGGTCATTGGTCAATATACATATGCCCTAGCTTGCATTCTAAATAACATTGATAGAAAAACTATGCACTCATAGTGCCAAAGGCTAGATATGTACCCAACATCCTAAACTGATTGAGACGGCGCTGATCCAATTCTGGCCTAGAAATGGTAACTATATTTATTGCAAAAAAAAAAAAAAAAGAATGGGAAATATGGACATGATATTGTTCTAACCTGTGTATAGAGTACGGAAACAACAATGTTTTACAAAAAAAATACAAAAGTAACTTTAGATTTTTATTCCAGTATGGATGATCATATTGTTTTAATTGGTTACCGAGAGGTCTTTATTTTTAATTTTTAATTTTAGACTCTTTTTAAAACATGATTAAATCATATATCGATTTTTTTTTAAATATTTACACCCTCCAATACTGTCATTCTCCCCTATTCGCGTCGTGCCATGGGCACGGGCACAAAGACTAGTATATATAATACAATACTGTTTATAGTCGCATGCTCGCAATTGACTAAAACTATTTAGGGGCTACGATTGATTCTTTTACTGAGATCTTACGGTCATTATCACTCTCCGAGTTCACATGTGTGAACGGCAGTTGGGTAACTACCCACTCTCTCTCTCCAACTCCCCCCACTATTCACGGTTGATGGCCGCTAATCATTCCTCCACCAAACATATGTCCCTTTTCTTTTCGATATTTTAATTAATTAATCAATTTTATGCAAAAAAAATCGTAAGTTTTGTAATTTGAAATATTTGTTTTTTTTTCTTTTTTACTGTTATCGATATTAACTTAATTAATTTATTTTTTGAAATTAAATCTCAATTTAATTTATGTCTAAGTTTTGAATATTTCTATTTTTATTTTTTTATTTTTAATTGTTATTGTAATTAACTTAATCAATTTAATTTTGTTCCGGCCCGTAATTTCGTATACAATTAACTTAATCAATTTGAAATATATATTTTTTCTTTTTAACTGTTATCATAATTAACTTAGACAAATTATAAATAAGTATTAATTTATTTCTATATTATATATATATATAATGAAGTTAGTCACAATTAAAAAAAATACTTCAACATAACTACGGAGTATTACGTTTACAATAGAGATAAAAGATAAAGATAAAATACTATAAAAACTATGAGCAAAATTTTCGAAAACATCCATCAAAAGTTAGTATTGTACTACCGATTATCGAATTGACCCGACTCAGTCACTCAGTACATGATACTCCTTCCGTCCCTAAATTATCGTCCTCTTTTGCTTTTTCGTTCGTCCTAAAATAATTGTCCACTTTGAAACTTACCTTTTTAGAACATTACTTTTACCATTTTACCCTTATTTTTTTACTCTATTTTAATTATGAGTCACATACACATGGATATTAAAAAAATTACACATTAAACCAATATAAATAATTAAATCAATTATTCTTTCTTAAATTATGCATCGAATCAATTAGGACGATTAATTAGAGACGGAGGGAGCATTATCATGTAACGGGCCAGCTTGGCTTGGCATGTTCTACACTTTTGGAGTCAACAAATGAAGAGAGAGAGAGATGAGAGAAGGCGTTCACATGTGGAATTATAGGAGTGACGAGTCTAGTCTTTGTTTAATTAATTTGTTGTTACTAATCTTCCACGTGCCGATATAAATGGAGGTAGACAGAGCATTGATGCTAGTGGACTTTTAATGTCTGCTCTCATGCCTACATATAGAACCGTCAAAGTGGACTATCGGGCGAGCCAACTTATAAAAAAGAGGGATTGGGAAGATACTTTGCCCAATCCAATCCACTCCACCTTCGGTTGTAGGACAGGATGCACCAACCCATTCAAAAAAGAAATTTTATGTCCGAGTCCTATAGTTGTTATGAAATGCATTGCTAAATACGTTTTGTCGAAAATTAGTGTTTGTAATACAAATTGTAAATTGTGTAATGAATAATTGAATAGCCAAAACGAAAAGTAAAAACTTAAAAGAGAGATGACCGTAATTTTTATTAGAAATCAAGATATTTAGTTATTACATATAGTAACAAAACAAAAAAAAAAACTTCCAATTTCAAGACAAAGATACAAGGCAAAATCCCTCATTTGACTATCAAACTTTTCAAAAACTTGAAAGGTGGTCATCGAAAGTTTAAAACTTGCAATGAGGTCATTGAACTAAATTAATGTTGCAAGCGTGTCCATATTTGAACGGCCATTAGCTCCACCATTAAATTTGAGTGAAATCCTCATCTTGACCCCTTTAAATTGAAAATTATTCTCTTTATATGATATTAAAAACATAAAGGGGTTCAATTGAAACATAAAGTAATGGGAGATAATTGGTTTAAACGAGATAGAGTAATAGGGTAATTTTGCAATTAACTCCTTTTGAAATTTGAGAAAAAAAAACCTAACACAAAAGTCGTCATTCCGCCCTCCACCCTACTCGCAGGTCACCACTCATCATCGCCACACACTCCACTCGCAGCAACCCATCACACGATCATCACCACTTGCCCTGCCGCTCCACCGCCCTGCTCAGCCCCAACGTTCTCTCTTCGCACATCTCCTCCTTGTGCTGCTGCCCCAGTTCGGGTCTCTCTAGCTGAGCTCCACCATCAAGTCCATCATCCAGCCTCCAAGTCGTCCTCCATCAGTTTGGGTTTTCTCTTTCGCCAGCTCTCTCACTTGCTGTCGATCACCACCCATCTAGCTCGCCATCCACTCCAGCCATTCACGCCAACGCCGTACACCATCCCTTCCTCCGCCACGTTGGCGGCAAGCCACTTTCTTTTCAATCGTTACCTCCAAGCCCCAGTTCACCCTTCACCCAGCTCCACTTTCTATGATTGAATATGTGAGGGTTTGAAACAAACTGCAAGTTGAAAGGTTGAGGCTTTTGATCTGGGTTTGCGAAAGGCAAGTAATTAGTAGCCGGATCTGGGTTTGCGAAGTATGGGTTTTGATGAATTTGGGGTTGGAAATCAAGGTTTACCAGGGTTTTGAAACACACTTGAAGCGGCCAAGAGACTTGGCCGGAAGTCGATAGAGTATTTCTGGTATGAGCTCCTCAGGGAGATTCACGCCGGTCAACATAGCTACGGTTCTTTTACAAAGACTGTCGGAGAACTTCAATGGGTTCTTCTTAATTATATGCTCAATTCTCTGCTTTGTCATGCGCGTCACTTTCCGGTAGTTAGCTTTTCTCGAATTCAGAAGAAAGAAAAAAGGATTATGCGTTGTGCCTCTCCTCTCCACTCCTAAGACAGAGTTTGACATGTATAATTTTTTTTTCAATTAGACCCCTTTGGGTTTCTAATATCACATAAACGGAATAATTGTTATTTAAAGGGGGAAAAATAAGAATTTCACTCAGATTTAATGGTGAAGGTAACGACCGTCCAAAATATGGGCATGCTTGCAACATTAATTTAGTTCAGTGGCATTATTGCAAGCTTTAAACTTTCGGTGGCCACCTTGCAAGTTTTTGAAAAGTTGGGTGGCCAAATGATGGGTTTTGCCAAGATGCAAAAAAGAACATGTACAAATTACAATCAAAATAAATACTTATTTAGTTATTACATGCAATTGTAGCTGCTTTACAACCATGCTACACCAATCGGCAGGCACTCAAGCAAGCAACATTAACAAAAAGGCAAAACACACAATTGGGCCACCCAACTTTCCCACTTTTTGCAATTTCGGCCACCGAAAGTTTGAAATATCTATTTTGGCCATCCAACTTTTGTCCAATTGCAAGCAAGCCCATTTTTTGGATGGACGTTAGATTCAATCGTTAAGCTAAGTCAAATATCTATATTACCCTTCTAAATATCAAAGGAGGAACAATTATATTCAGAAAGGGTTTTAACTGTAAATAATAGAACTTGGGGGTTAAACTAAAAACAAAAACAAAAGGGAGGAACAATTATAATTAAAAAGGGTCCAACTATAAATAATAAAACTTTGGTTACAGATTTGGTTCATCTTCATCTTCCCACAACATTTACCATGAACACCACATTACTTTCACCAAATCAAACACATACACATACACACACACACACACACACACACACACACACTCTCTCTCTCTCTCTCTCTCTTTGACTCACACATGTATACTCTCGGTTTCACGATCTCCCTCTCACGTCTCACTGAAGCAGAGAATTCAACTCCGGCCGACTCCTTTTCTTCTACAACACAAGAACCCAGCTCCGCCATCATCCACCATAATTGCCACCCCTGCTTCAGATCCGACGAGCCTGCTTCTCCTTCCCCGTTTTCTTCCTCCGTCCTTTTTTGAGCGAATCTTCATCTCCACCCCCAAAGAATTCACTCCTGACCAAGACCACTGCCTCTCAGATGGGGTTCCTAACAACCTAAATATATGAAACAATTGTTGAAACTCAAAATCACCAGGGAAGAAAGCTTTCCTTCTAGCCATTTCAGTAAAGATACAACCGACGAACCACATGTCGACGTCAGTAACTTTTGAGAGGAACGGTGAAAGCCCTCCCCAAACCCAGATCTACGATTTTGAGTGTTACTTTGTCTTTATCTACCAGAAGATTATGTGGTTTCAGATCCCTGTGGAGGACACCGTGGCCGTGGCAGTGAGCGATGCCCTTGCACAATTGGAACAAAAAGGACTGGATTTGGGAGGGAGGGAGAAAGAGGAGATGGATTGGAGCTTAAGATCGGTATCGAGGTACTCTTAAGAGCCACCAATTGACCACTCTGCTTGTCTTCCATTTCTCCGGCGACGGTGGGTGAATTTGAATTGAAATCAAATAGGTCGGAGGAATGATTGGGTGCAACTGGATTCTGTGTTTTCAACATGTTTAGATGTTTAGATGTTGAAGATGAAGATGAAGTATATGTACATTTTGACCCCTAGTCTTTAAACTAATGACATGTAATTTCTTTTTTCTACTGGACCCCTTTAGGTTTCTAAAATCACACAAGTTTTAGTATTTACAAGGGCAAAAAAGGATTTCACTTAAATTTAACGTCATGGGCTAACGCCATCCAAAAAATGCGATGGCTTGCATCATAACTAAAGTTGGATGACCAAAATAGATATTTCAAACTTTTATTGGCCGAATTGCAAAAAAGTGACAAAGTTGGGTGGCCCATTTGTGTGTTTTTCCTAACAAAAATGATCACAAAAGTTGACATTTTAACAAGGGTATACAACTTTGCAATTGCAACCCTTAGACCAGTAGCATATCTGCACATGTTGAAATAATGTTTCTTGCCTCTAAACTCTCCCCAACTTTGAGAACCATATCTTCTTCATACTTCATAGCTTCTGGATCCAGAGCAATCTTTTTCAATTAAGTGAAAAGATAATCTAATAGTTAGAGAGCACATGCGATATCTATATACAAGCAACTTACGTATAAAATAAAATTACATGAGCTATAATGCTCTACAATAAAATTGTGTAATGCAATATCCAGTTCTCATTAACAAAATGACTAGTCAAACAAATATAACCCTCGCTAGTGCACGCAGTCCACAAATTTAAAGTTAAGCAAATTCTATTTGGAATGTTAGCTGAAATTTGCTTAAGCTTCTCTTTCTCTCTCAAGTAAATTTTTTGAAAGTTAGAAACAACGATATTTCTAGAAATGCAAGCAAATTCACCATTTAAGTACTTAATCAAAGCTTTAAATCCATCATATTCAACAAAAGAAAATGACATATCATGCTTTACTATTGCAGCAGCTAACAACTCTCGGACAATCTTTTAGTCAATTTTTTTAGATCTAATCTTCCCATCAGGATCAATAATCATTTGACTCACATCATGGAACTTTAACATGGAGCATTTTCCTATGTGACAGTTCAATGTAGATGTCCCATATCTTTTACCTCCAGCTTTGTACACCTTTTTACATCATGTACATTCAACTAGTTTAACTTCATCTTCACTAATTCCTACCTCTTTAAAGTACTTCCAAGCATCCAAAAATTCGCTAATTTTTTTTTTAAAATTTTTAGATGACCCCTCGTTACAAACCGTAGTTGTTTGAGTGGTTTCTGGTTTATCAAGTTCATCCACATTGATTGTTTCATTTAAAGTAGATTCCATCATTCCATAAATTATTTTCTCCAAAGCTACAATAAAATAAAACAAGGGAAATTTTTTAACAGATTTCCAAATTTCCAACAAGAATCCAAGAGAAGATACGCAGTATGCTCAATAAGAAAAAATTAATTACTAAACCCAGAATAATGACAAAATCATAGTATATTACAAACTTACATCATAAAATTAATAGTTGATAGACACATAAAAGACTAAAAGGCAGTAAGAGATATAGATACTTGATCACGCCAATTTTTGGGGTGACTGTGCTTGATGATCCACGTGGTGGAATGAAGTTGATGCGTGTAAGGTTGACGACAGGATTAGGATATCTGGTAAGGTTGGTTGTGGAAGTATGTCGATTCCTCGAGTCTTCTTTGTCCAGTTAATGACCTATAGGAGAAAACACCGTTAGGGAGTTGGGAGGTTATCCCAGCTAAAGCCCTCCGGTGTGAGAGTCAGTAGCAGTAGATAATAAATAATGGAGCACAGGCGTTCCCCGCAACCACCTATCTAATTTTAATAGTTGTAGTGTGTAATGTGATAGCTTGAGTGAATAGTATCTTACCTCTTAAAGGTGATGAAATACCTTATTTATTATCTCCAAAGACTTGCCCCTCAAGCCAAGGCTAGCTGCCACAATAAGAGACCAATCCGTGTTGGTCGGCTTAGTTGGCCATTTCCCATTGGTCCGTACCATTGTCAGATGTACTCAGCGTATCAGGAAGTTAGTTAGCAGTGAGGAGTATGGCTTGCACAGAGCATGTTGGTGCTTTCCCAATCAGATGACGCCACCTGGTGTGCACCGTATTATGATGACGTTTCAGTGTTTGACTTTGGCGAGCTTGGGTATCGACCATGGAGTTCCCCGGTCGGGTGATCGTCCGTGTCTGGGCCTTCTAGGTATCTTTCTGGTCTTTGATAACCCGGGTCAACCTATCTTTGGTCGACTTATCTGGTGAGTGGTTGTCCTTGACTTGATTCTGGTTGTATTGATCACCACGTGTCATTCCACGTGGGAAGCATCAGGTTGGGTCCCTTCAGTAGTCCCCCGACTTTCCGAGTGCGAGGATTTATCCTTAGGTCGAAAAGTAAGACTTGGTTCATCCTCGTTTAGGGCCGTTTTTGTTGACCATGTACTGCCAGTTTTTGGCTTGGTCAGGATGTAGGCCGGGGATGTGTTCGGTGAAGCCCCTGGATCGAGCTTGGTTTGCGGGGGAATTCGAAGTGTCGCTTGAAGTCACATCTCATTAATAGCATGTTTTTCGAAGCGTCGTTAGCCGACTTATCATTTACCGTCCCTGATTTCAGTGCCGCCTCCTTCTTTTTGGCGACGTCGTTTTGACGGTTGTTGACACGTGTCAATAGGGTAGTGGTTAGATAGGATCCGCGTGCTTTGAGGGGTCGACCCGGTTGATCACGGGTCATATAAAAATCTAAAACCCCGGCTTCTCCCCTACGTTTCCAGCCATTCTTGAGTTTCTCTCTCTCAGAGAAAGTCAGGCGATTTTTCCTTTCCAGTGTTGAGTTCATCGTTTAGGCTCCCTTTTGGCTGCATTGTCTTCATTTAAAGTGGTGTGTTAGGTTCGCCTCTTTCCTCTTTCTCCATTTTATGTGTTTATAACCGTTTTCTGGGTAGGTTTGGTGAGTTACGTTTGGTGAGTTCTCGGGTTCGCACTTAATCTCTCGGTGACTTATCGCCGGCTCAGACTTTGCACTAACTCGCGGCCTTTGTCTTTTAGGTCCCGTCATTGTTCTTTTCTCTTGTCCTCGTCTTCTCAAGTCTCGGCCATTAAAGGTACTATTCTCCTCTTAGGTTTTCATATTTTGTTCGTACTTGGGGTGGGTTTATGAGTTCGGAGTCTAAGTCGTCGTGTCGTACTCCTAATTGGTCTTCCTCAAACGTGGCTTATAAGTCACCCACATAGTCCTCCTTGTCGTCTTCGATAAAAGTTGTTTCTCCTTCTGTATTCTCTACGGCCATGAGGACCAAACGTGTGGATCCTGGACCGGTCTATGCTCGGTCGCCTACCCTTTCTAGGGTATATAGACAAACTGATGGAAATTGGAAGATAGTTTTTCCTAGTGAGGCGAGGGAGTTGTTGCTCGCTGCTGGTTATGACTTGGAGGGCCTGTCTCTGGTCGGGGATGAGTCGTACCGGGTCGAGGATATACCAGTTGGTTCTGAAATGTACGTTTGTAAGACGAAAGCCCAAGCTTACTTTGACTTATACCATATTTTTTTCAGCGAGTTGGTGGCTTTAAAGATGATGTATAAAAACAAGGAATTGGCGAAGAAGAAGGGGAAGATCGTCATTGATTCAACCTCGGCACCCGAGGTTGAAGATTGGTTGAGTAAGACGAGTAAGAAAGCTCGTCACGGTAAGGCCAAAGTTGGCGATGGGCCCGTCGAGGAGGGCGGCAAACCTGGTGGCAGGTTACTTAGAGGGTGGCAGAATCACGTGTGTCCCGAGGATGTGACGCTATGGGATACTCAGTTCGAAGGATTTCCGAGGGTATGCACCAGAGCTCAACTTGTCTTTGCCTGAATTGAGGCGTCTTCGGAGCCGAGTGGGGTTTTACACCACATTTTTTTGAAGTGGGGCTTTGTCTGCCTTTAGATCCTCTCATCTGTGAGCTTCTTGATGAAGCTGGGGCTCATCCTTTAGATATCTCCCTCAATTTAGTGAGGTATCTAGTTAGCTTTGGTGCCTGTCTTCGGGTGCTCGGCTTCGAGCCCACTCCTCCCTTGTTCAAGACTTATTTTAGTGTCAACATGTCTCTGGGGTTCCTGTAGTATAAGCATCATAATAACGGGATTAATTTATTTGCGAGGCCTCTTGGCAAGACAGGGCATTGGGCTGATAAGGTATTGGTTGTCGAGAGTAGACGAGGGTGGAATTTTCCTGTTCCCCGCAACTCTGTAGAATTGGTGAAGTCTCTATCCCCTGCTTCGACCTTGACCAAGTATGAGGATAAAGTGAAGCTGGTTTTTGAGGATTACTTGGGGGTCCATGTGGAGAATCCTTTGGTATTTTCTTGGAGCTCGGTTTCTGGAGCCGAAGAGTTGTTGAGATTGGTCGGTATGTCGACCAAAGATATAAAAGGTGTTCGTCCTCGATGCTCCATGCCCGAGATTGACACTTACCCGGGGTGGTTATTTCACAAGAACCTCGTATTTAAAGGAGATTACTTATCTTGCAGGGATTCAGGCGACGAGGAACCTTGTCCCGACCATTGTGAATATCCTTCTTTACTTGTTTTGTTTGTTTGTTGTCTTGTCATAGTTTTATCTGATTTTGATCTTTTTGGTTTTCAGCCATGAGGAATCTTGATGCCCGGATGAATCTTACTCGCAGCCGGAAGACCTTAAGCGTGGATCGTCGGGAGGTCCTTCAGGCCGCTGCTTCGGATAATACTAGAGGCTACCATCTGCCTACTCAGCCTTTGACTGAAGGTGTTGCGGCCCCTGTCGCCAAAGTTGTGAAAGTGATCCCGACCACCTCTCACTCGGCTGGCTCGGGGGATGTTCTGCGAGTGACGATTTCGTCGACAAAGTCACTAGTCATTGAGCTTGCCAAGTCGCCGGCTGTCACCTCTGTTCCCCCTAAAGAAGCTCCTTCCCGCCAAAAGCCTTCACACAAGCAAAAGCGGAGAGTGATGGAGCTGATTGATGAAGAAGATGGAGGTGAACATGAAAGTCCCGAGCAGCTTCTTTCTACCGAGAAGGGTAAATCGGTGGCTGAGGCTAGGTCATCCCTTCCTATGAGGAGGTGGGCGTGCCATGGCTCGAGGACAATTTTATCTTGCCGACCACTAAGGAGGGTGCCAGGGATATTGCCAATGCTATTGCCGACGTTCCCCCTCTTAGTAATTTTGATTTCACTTCCCGAGATGATATCACTACCATGCTCGCCCAGGGGGTGGTATCTAGGGCTACTCCAAAAGACTTGGTCGGCGTAATGAATTCCCTCAGCTCTGCTCAACTTTTGGGTCGTTTCGAGCTGATAACTGGCGAGGTGAGTATCTTGTTACGTTTTCTCTCTTGGTTTTTCTTCATGTTTTGTACTTTGATTTGATAATTGGTTGTCTGGTTTGATTGTTAGGCTTGTGCCATGGTCAAATCTCTACTACTCGTCTTGGTCGTAGCTTGAATAATGAGGAAAAGTTGTGGCGAGAGGCTAAATGCAGGACAAGAGGAGAAAGATGTTTTGAAAGCGAAGCTAGAATTTCTGGAAGGAGATCATACCTTGAAAACATCCGATCTGGAACGAGCTTTGAAGCTTTTTAAGGATGTTAAGGCTCAACGGAACAAGCTGGGGAATCAAGTTGGTAGCATGGAGCAGAGGGCAGCCAAAGCCGAACGACGGGTTGCCGAAGTCGAGCAACCGAAAGATGCCGTGCTAAGTGAGCGATATGAAGCATTGGCCAAGATTGTTGAGCTGGAAGAACAGTTGAAGGGGGCTAAACAATCTGCCATCGACCAATATAAGGAGAGTGATGAGTTCACCGATGAGCTTGTGCCATATTATTCTCGTGGCGTTCGCCATGTTCTTATTCTTGCCCGCCACCTTCGGCGTGCCCGTGGGGGAGCTAGTTGATTACGAGAAAGTCCGTCCTCCGTCAGAGGAGGCTGCACTATCTTCTCCAGGGTAATCGGCCCTTTTACTACAACACGGTGGAGTGAACCCTTCTAACGTGCGGTGCTTGGTTTGAGATGGGCGTCCCCCAACTCTAAACCGAGGAAACAGTTGTAGTATAGGATATCTCTTGACGCTCCAGTGTCTACCAGAACCCTTTTGACATCACTGTTGTGAATCCCCACTCGCAATGTCAGCGGTTGTTGTCTGGCAGTCTCGCTAATTGCTAGCTCACTTGGTTTGAACGTGATTCCTCCTTCCTCATCGTCTCTCGTGGTATGGTGTTCACCACGTGTTTAGGTAGGTGTGTAGATCATGTTTTTCAGCAGCCTTTTCCCTTATGGTATTGATTACATTTCTTGGTCTTACATTGTTCTACTGTGGGTTTGATTTCTTGGTTGTTCCCTTCCTCTTCCTCCTTGGTTGTTGTTTATTTGCTCGAACCTCTTGAACTCTCCTCAGTCTATCAACTTATGGTATGGTGTTCACCACGTGTTTTAGGTTGTAGATCATGTTTTTCAAACGGCTGCCGCTCGGGGCTGCCTCCCTTATGGTATTGATTACATTTCTTGGTCTTACATTGTTCGGCTGTGGGTTTTGATTTCTTGGTTGTTCCCTTCCTCTTCCTCCTTGGTTGTTGTTTATTTGCTCGAACCTCTTGAACTCTCCTCAGTCTATCAACTTTTGTATAGCTCTTTTCAAATTGATACATTCTTCGGTCATGTGACCGATGTCTTTATGGAAGGAGTAATGTTTATTAGGATCTCGAGGGAAGCGAGTGTCTTTCAGCGGCCATGGTCGTACGATTCTATCTTGGTCAAGCAACACGTTCATGATATGTTCGCGAGTTGTGTTTAAAGGAGTCCAGTTCATGTTGTCCCATTTGTTCCTTCCTCGGTTATCCTCCTCTCTGCACGTCTTTCAGCGGCCATGGTCGTATGATTATGTCATGAGCTAATGACACAATCATACTGTTGTTCATAAGTTTGCCTAATTCTTCAGGTATTTTACCAGAAAATGAATTATTTCTCAAAAGAAACGTAGTCAATCTATTAGGCATGAAGGGTAATTCTGAATCCAAATGATTCTCTTAAATCCATTAAATGTAAACCAAACAAGGTACTCAAATAAGACAATTTATCAGAAAGTTCATTGTGAGACAACGAAATATCGGTGAGTGTTGTAATTTTGCAAATTGATGAAGAAAACAAACCCATATCTTACCTCAATTGTGACTTGTGTGACTGTGAGAGCATCGATGGCGTTGGACTGGCCGGAGGATGTCAGAGAGTGAGAGAGAAAGTGCGTGATTGACCGACAAAGATACACAGACTGAGAAATTGAAAGAGGGAGCGACGATGGTTGGATGACAAACTGAGAGAGAGAGAGAGATCTGAGAGGTCAACACTCAACAATGGTCGCTTGACTCTTGACTCTTGAGACACAGAGATATCGAGAAGGGTGAAGCCTTGAAGGAATAAATGGTAGAGCTGTGTAATGAACTAGTAATGGGTGTATAACTTTTACTTTTTAAGTTTTAATAGGGAATTGTTCACTTCAGTCTTCATCTTCATCACTTGTTTGAGTCATTGATAATTTGATATAATGATATTGACTATTAAGTATTTGAGTGGTTGTGGCTGGTTTGAGAATTGAGAGTATTGGGACTTGGAACGAGTTGGGTGAACTAATGGTGTGAATAGTGATGGGTTTTTACTTTTTGCATTTCACCTTTTGCAGTTTTCACTTCTTACTTTCTTAGTCTTCAATTTTGCTTATTTTTGCAGCATCAAATTTTGCGGGTTACCTGCCCCCGCCTCGCCTCGCCTTGGCCCGTGACTCGTGTGGTCCTAGCTCGTTAAGCCCGCCTCCTAGCGGACCTATGATTAGCCAACCCAACCCATCCTTTTTGTTTGGCGGGGTGGACTAACCGACTAACCCAACGTGTTTGACCCATTTTGACGGCTCTACCTACATATCCACTCATTATCTCACTAAATATTTGCTTATTGGTTTTGTTTGGGGTTAAAGAAATAATCTTATTACCATAATAAGGAGATGTAATATCCACTTCATTAATTAATGCTCCCTCTGTTCTGGGCAAGGAGTAATGAGTGGATGAGGAGAGTTGGGATTTGACGAAGAATATAGATCTGATATTAGGAGGAGGGGGAAGGTTAGGACCTAAGGAACGGAGGAATCCAAGTGCCATGGAAGTAGAAGGATTCCATTTCTATCCTTAGCTAAAGAAAGACTTACCAGAATTGTCTTTCTCTTTTGACAGTTGTAGGTGCCATTTTCTTTTCTCTTGGGCCTTGGTGCGTTGAGAAATTAAAGAGAACTTTCTCCAACGCCTTTGGTTGGAACCAGAACAGAAGAAGAAGGAAAAAAAATATAAGGAGTAAACGGTTGAGCGAAGGTAAGAGAGAGAGGACGATGCTTGGTGCGGTGGATATTTTTGGAAAAAAAAATGAAAATGGACTTTTGCGGTTTAAAAAAGATGAGGGTACTTAAGTGGTTGAATTTTTCTCAAAAGGTACCAACCCACAATTATTCCTTACAACTTATAGGGTCAGGTTGTAAAGCCCAACTTTTCAAATGTTAGATTTTCAACAAGATACACTTGTTTACAATTTTTTATCAACTTCTTATTGACTTAATTATATAACATAACACAAGAAGAAGGCCTTAAGAGTTAAGAGTACATACGAAGAGTTTAGATGTAGGAAGTTTTATTTCGACGATTGCTCATTTGCTTGTGCATAAATATCAAACCAATTAAGTTAGTTCTTGAAACACGATATACTATGAATGAGTTTTTAACATGTTTTCTTAATATACTTAATTATCATTGGACCTCCGGCTCATTTAGCATGCCGAAAGTTATGAAATCTTTTTCTTTGAATCAGTGAGTCCTGGATAATTTATTTTTGCATTTTCTCATATTAATTTACAAGTCAATAATGAATATGCCCTTAATAAAAAATAGGAGATTCCAGTTTACGATTGTGGGGCCTCTCTTGTCTCTGCTCATTAGTTAGTTCATTTGATTCTTCTAGCTTTGTTCCCTTCTTATTTATATGTGGGGAGTGGGTAATGATCCTACGGTATCAACTAATTATGTTTTTATGATTTAATTTATGTATTGCGATGCACAATCTTGTGCATCATAGTATTTGAATAGAAGCTTTGCGAGTGTGCTTTGGATTCATTAAGGACATTCTCATCAACCCAAAAAGTGTCATGTACCAATTAAAAAAATATATCAAGTAATGTACAAGTCAATAAAGTTAGAAGCCCCTAAGGAGGTGGCCTGGTAAACGTGGGCGTTCGCGAGCCGACGAATTAAAATAAAAAAAAATTATAAAAAAAATAAAGTTAGAAAAGTGACCGACCCAATTATAACCATTTTTTTCTTTCTATATTTACCAAATTAAATTAAATGCTTAAGCTCTCATTCATTGCTCTTGCTAACAACCTTTGGCCCGGTTAGAAAAGGGACCGGCCATTGTTCTTGCTAAATGCTAACAACCATAATAGTAAGACGACCATATTACTAAGACCACTATTTGAATCCCACTCTTATGGGGTCAGTGGTCTTTATACACGGTCAGGGTTTAGATTTTTCTAAATTAATGTGTTCACACACACCCTAGAGAGTAAAGACAACGCAACTAACTGGTGTTGATTGGTTTTGGTTCCCTACCGTTGGTTCTAAGGAATATCGTTAGCGGGTGTTTCAGGGGTTTGGTTATATTTAGGACCTATTTCTGTTGATTGGTTCAATCAAATCGAAAATTCATGAATTCTACCGTTGATAAAATCTATTTTAAATTGTCGAATATTGGTAAAATAATAAAAATTAAAAACTTCGCCATGAGAATTGAGGAGTCCTAATCAAATTAAACTTATCTAATTCAAATGTGATAAAATCTATCCGATACAAACGGATTTTGTAAGAAAAAAAAAGGGTAAATAAAAAAAATTACCATGAGAATTGAGGAGTTTTAATTAATTGAAACATGTCTAAATCAAATGTGATAAAATCTACCCGACAATAAAAAAACTTTACTATGAAAATTTGTTATAAATTGAAACAAATTAAAATCAAATGTGATAAAATCTATCCGCCGATTTTGAAAAAAACTTGGTAAAAAAATGTTTTACTATGTAAAAGGGGGCACATGTTTTAAAATCTATTACTTTAATTTTTAAAAAAAGAATTTATATAGATATGTTTAATATCATACACATTGTTTTAAATGAGGCACCGACTTTAAAATCTATCAGACTTTAATAGTTTTAATCAATTGAAACACGTCTAAATCAAATGTGATAAAATCTATCACCAAATAAAAAACTTTTACCATGAAAATTTGAATTACTAATCAAGTGAAACACGTTAAAATCAAATGTGATAAAATTTATTTGATATTAACCTATTTTGACAATAAAAAATGGTTAAAAAAAACTTTTACCATGTATAAAGGAGGTACATGTTTTAAAATCTAACATATTTTAATTTTTTGGTTTTTATAGTATATTGCACCATATGCATAGTTTTATTAGTTTTTGTTTTATTTGCAAAAATGTTTATAATAAGATGATTTTCTAAACTTGTAAAAATTTTTTTTTAATTAGAATAATTTGAAAAAAAGGTAAATAATCAAAATTGATCATGTAGTCATGTAATTGAAAGATTAAAATTTATGATAATTAATTAAATATATTTGCAAAAAAAAATTACCATAAAAATTTGGAGTTCCAATCAAGTGAAACACGTTTAAATCAAATGTTATAAAATATATCCGGAAAACAAAAAACTTTTAATAGATCCGAAAAATACTTTAAAACTATAATCTACTTTCTTCGTTTTCAAATTATCGTAGCCCTTTTTTTTTTTCTTTTAAAGTAGGGTAAGTAATGGTAAATTGGTAAAAGTTATGTTCTAAAATGGTAAAATACAAATTAAAAATTTATCATAACCTATTTGTAATGTGGTAAAATCTCTTTGATAATATGATAAAATCTACTTGAAAATACAAATGTGATAAAATTTTATCATAACCTATTTGATAATGTGGTAAAATCTAACCTTGATTACAAATATAAAATTTATCATAACAAAATTTTATCATATAACTAAATTGATTACTAACCTACTTTTTTGTAATATAATTTCAAAAAGTACCCTATAAATTTATTAAGTACATATGGTAATTTTTTACTTTTATATCACAAATTTAGAAGTACCCTATACTAACGGTAAGTTTCATTTGTAGTTACTTTTGATAACACACATTTGATAAAAATTACACAATACTAAGGCAATTTTGATTAGAATTTTTTATAAATTGTAGTTATCAAAAGTAAGATTATAATATTTTTGAAAATATTTTAAAATTTAGTTATCAATTTGTATTATCAAAAAGTAAAATTTAAAATTTATCACAAAAAAATTAAGATTAGAATATTTTTTAAAATTTCAAAACGGATTTTTATAATTCAAAGATGATAAATACTTAAAAAATTAATCAAAAATAGTAAAGGCCACATACTTTTTTTAATAAAAATACAAATGTACCTTATTCTATGTTTTGCAAATATAATAGGGTATAAGGCACACAGGTTGTTTACCCTTAAAATTTTTATTGGTTAACCCTGTGAATTTAATTTTAGGAAAACTAATAGATAAAAAATACTTTCTATATCTACTTTCTTCGCTTTTCAAATTATCGTGTAATAATTGTTCTTAAAAAAATATTTTTAGATAACTATTTTTACCATTTTATCCTTATTTTTTCTACCTACTTTAATTATGACCACATATTCAATGCATTTAAAGATCAAAGAACTTTATTTAAAAATAGATAGTCTTTAGAATTTAATATTGACTGTAATACTTATCATAAAGCGCTAAAGAGAACTTTATTGATCTTTATAATCTCATTCGCTCAAGAATCAATATTGGGGTTCATGGCTGGTATATCTAATACTCTATTCGTTCCAATATTATTGTTATGTTTGATCGGATATATAGATTATAAAAAATATTTAATTTGATTATTAATATTGATTTGATGTGTAATTTTTGTTAAAGCACATATGTATCATGTCAATTATGATTAAAATATGATGAAAAAGTATAAATAAAGTGATAAAAATATTATTTTAAAAAAATTTAAATAAAATAATTATTTTGAGACGGATAAAAAATGAAAGAATCACAATAATTTTAGAAGGAGAAAATATCTTATGAAAAAAAGGGGTTTATGCAATTTTGTGGATATTAATGTCATCAATTTTGGAACCTTTTACCTTTGTGTAGTCGTTTCTTCTTTAACTTTTTGAAGGGAAAACAAGGCAAACAAGGCAGTGATGCACTATCATAAATTCATAATTCATATGAGATGATGGATCACTCATTGCTACAAATATAGGCGGGAAGCTGACTCTAAAGTCAACCAACATAACACCGTTAACAAAATTATTGTATAGGCAAAATTGGAGATGAAAAATACCCTTCTCCCTTGGTCACACTCGCGCATTTCTCCTGCCCAAAACTTACCCTTACGGCCTTACCCCACTCCTAGATCGTCTTCCTCCTCCAGGCTCCAGGCTCCAGGCTTATGGAGTGGTAAACAGAGCAATAATCCCCACCATATATCATTTCAAGGCTTAAGTCACACAGTACGTCAGTACCCCGGTCCCGGCCCCGGCCCCTCTTTCTTTTTCCCTTGTTCGCCATTAATTTTCTCTCATAATTATTAGCCTTGTCACACCTGGTACAAGTAGCTAAGAGCATCCACAACAATAATACTCAATATCATATTCTAGTCACCTTGTTTTCTATTTCTTTTACATTTTTTTAAACCTCTAAAAAACAATTCACTCAAACAATTACCCTTTATACAACACTTTATACACCTTAAATATCTCAAAACTCAACTAACAAACTTAACTACCAATATATTTTTCATTTTTGTAATTTATATTTTCATGATTTGAATGAAATATTTTATATTTTATATTCTATGGAAAAAAAGTTGCATGTTTTAATAATTTCAATTATTTTTATTCAAAAATATTTGACTAAGGAGGATTTATGTTTAAAATATATTTTACTATTTTTTTGTTCTCTCATACATTAAGGATTTATGTTTAAAATATTTGACTAAGGAGGATATTGTTCCCGCTACCTCACTCTCAACCTTAAGAGGTAGAGCTAGCAATTTTGGAGGTAGGGGGTGTGCTTGGGAGTCCATTGCAGTACCAAGGGGGTTAAAAAACTCTAAAGAGAGTTTTGGAGGGTGGGTAGCAGCTCCCACTATGGACGCTCTAAGCTAACCAATCACTCCTAAGCCATTAAGGGCTCGTTTGTTGTAATCGATGGCTTATAACTTATGGCTGATAGCTTACGCTGGTAGTTGAATGACTTGTGGCTAATTGCATGATAGATTGTTTGTTACAACTGTTGAAAAACTACTTATTAGTTGTTATAATTATTTGTTAAAAAAAACTTGAAAATTAGTATTCATATTTTTATGTATATTTCATAAAAGGATGAAATGTGGATAACCAAATATTTATTAATGAATAGTTATCTTCATGTTTTTTAAAAAAACAAAAAGGCTTAAAATTTTAGCTTTTTGGCTTTGGTTTTTCAATGCATAAAGGGTGTTGTATCTTACTTATTGTCTTTTGACTTATAAGCTCAAACAAATACTCTAAATATGACTTTTCAAAAACCAAAAATCACTTCAAATAAATTGCAATAAACGAGTACTAAATCGCGACTAATAAGTGTCACGGCTCATCAGATCTAGATTTTCTCCTCACAAAATTTCATTTTTTTCCCTTCATACGCGCATACCAAGCAATCCCATCTTCACTCTCTTGTACATATTAAATCTTTCTTTCTTTCTCTTCTCAATATTTTACAAAATCAAAAACCCAAACCCTACTTTTGGAATACCTTTGAATACTTATCAATTTTTTTAAAAATATATCTTCAACATACGAGCGCTAGCTCAACTTCATCACACTGCTCACTTTCCTTAACCAAGATGTCGGTGTGAATACGAGGAGATGTCGTGTGGAGAGGTTGGGTGCAATGCTTCACTAAAGGTACCATTTATTCTAACCTCATCGGAGACACCGTATAATTATAAAAGTCTATATTATAGCCTTTTAAGACATAAATAATACTCCCTCTGTTTTCAAAAGATTCTCTACTTGGACCCGACACACCGTTTAAGAAAAAGTAATTGACTGTATTATAAATATTAATGAAATGTGTGATTTCCTTTAATGCCTTTGATTATGTGGTTATAATTAAAATAGGTAAGTAAGGATAAAATGGTAAAAAAGTTTTTTTAAAATGGAAAGTTTTGAAAAAAGACAATTATTTAAGAACGAACGAAAAAGAAAAAAGGTGGACAATAACTTGAAAACAGATGGAGTAATAATAATAATAAGGGATGGGGCAAATTATATGTCCCCCCCTCCCCACAACATTTTAAAAAAAAATCTATTTTTTTAATAATTTGATAAGCATAATACTTACTGTTTTTCCTTTGCCCCTTTAGGGTAACAGAAGTGTGATTGGAGGAGGAGTTGCGCTATTCAGACCCCCTATCCTATATGTTGACCCCCCAAAAATATAAACTTTCAGATTTACCCTTTTTCATCCAACTATTCAGACCCCCCACATCGTCTCCTTCCCTCTTCCCCCTTTTGATGCCTCCCTCATCTCTCCCTCCCATCATTTTTCCTTCTTCCCCTTACCTCCCTCCCACACTCTTTCCTTTTTTTCCAGCACAACCCTTGAATTGAAATGATTTTTTTTTTAAAAAATAAGGCTCTGTTCAAAGATAGAGGGGTAGAGATGGAGCAGGGGCCGGTTGGGTTTACTTGGTGTTGTGGGCGAGGAAAGTGCTGATGGCAGATCTGGCCTTATTCGAACGGAGATGGAAGATAACAAGACATGGCATGACTGCAGGTGAAGATGGTGGAAGATCTGAGCCAGCAGGCAATGGAGAAAAAAACGGATTAGACCAGATCTGTGGAAGACAAAATGGAGTTGGGGGTTTCATCTTGGGGTTGAGATAGAGAGAGATGGGTGCTCGTCGGGATTGACGTTGGGCGCAGAGCACTGGGGGAGAGAGATAGAGAGATAGATCGCATTGGAGGTGGGGGGGAGAAGGGAGGCGGGTGAGGGGGAGGTGAGTTTAGAGAAGAAGGGTAAATTAGGAAGTTTGAGTTTTTGGGAGGTCAACATATATGATTGGGGGGGTCTGAATAGCGCAACTCTTAGAGGAGTTCCTTTTTTACTTTTCCCCTTCATTGGAAGTGTGATGCAATTTCTCCTTGGAATTTTAAATTTATGGTTAATTGTATATAGTATATTGATGATTGCAAAAAACCAAGCATGATGGGTACATTGGTCATTAATAATGTATAAAAACCGGTTAAATTTTCTGTTTAGTTTTAACCAGTTAATTAACCGACATACGGGGGTAATGTGTTAAATAATGGTAGTGTAAAGAATGGGCTCTCACTGTCGGGTTTAAATGCTCAGGGGTATGATCGTGTAACCCATCATAGTTTGAAGGTCTTGTTTTAAGTTACTACAGAGTCCAAGGATAAAAACAAATTTAATCACTTGATAATGATCGTTATCCGTACTAATTAGTAATTACTACTAACCCGCTTTACGTCGATAATATATACTCAAGTGTGTGTGGGTCATAGTGTGTTTTACTGCGTGTAGATGTTTCGTAGTATCGTGACGTGTCATGGCGCGATTAGGTGCCAGACGACAGACAGCTCTTCTATATTCGCCGAAATCACTTGTTCCCGTCGTCACTAACAAATCCTCTCCCCCATTTCACCAATATATTTTCTCTCTCCTCCATTTCCATTTCTAGAGAGAGAAACATGGGGAGTTACAGAGTGTGCTTATGCTTCACGAGGAAATTCAGGGTAACCGAAGCGGAACCACCAGCAGATGTTAAAGAAGCGTTTATAAAGTACTCGGGAGGTGGGGCCCACATGACTGCGGAACAGTTACGCCAGTTCCTGGTTGAGTTCCAGTCCCAAGACAGCGACGCCGGCGCTACTACGATCGCCGACGCGGAGCACATTGTCGACCAGATTATTCAGAAACGACACCACCTCTCTAAGTTCGCTAGGAAGACCCTCACTCTTGACGATTTTCATCACTACCTTTTCTCAACTGATCTCAATCCTCCAATCGGATCTCAGGTAATATTCTAGTCGTCGGTTGACATTTCAAAAGTCAACTTTGGATTGTTACTTGACATACTTTAATCTAATTGTTAAACTCACTTCTTATTATTATTTTCAAATGTAAATGATATCTTCATTTGATGAGTACTCCAGTTAAGTTGATTTTGAAACAGAAATGCTTTCATGTAGACATTAATGTGATAGCTTCATTATTTTTTTGCCTTATGTTTCCTTAATTGTTGGGGGGAAAATTCTGCCCAATTTTGATTTGTTTCCCCGTTAAAGGTAAGAAATATGAAAATGTGAATTTTGGGCGTTGCTAAAAGCCTAAAATAGGTGTGTTATCCTAAAGAGTGGAAAGAATTGCTTTTTGTCGGCACCCATTTTAATTGATGCTATTATTTGTTAACCTTTCTTATTTTTCACTTCCTCATATAAAGTTGAACTTTTAATTTAAATTGTCATTACTAACACAAAGGATATGATACAATTTCAGGTTCACCAAGATATGAGTGCTCCACTGTCCCATTATTTCATTTACACTGGCCACAATTCATACTTGACGGGGAATCAGCTGAGCAGCGATTGCAGTGATGTTCCAATCATTAAGGCACTACAAAGAGGTGTGAGAGTAATAGAACTTGATATATGGCCAAGTTCTTCAAAGGATGATGTCCATGTTCTTCACGGAAGGTATGCCATTATATCCAGATCCTAAGTGAATGAATGTCTATTTTTCCCACCCTAATCACGAGTCAGTAATAAGCTTTACAGAAATTGGTTAGACCCTGTACCCATTATTTCCTAAGTATACCGAAGAACTGAAACACTTATAAGCATTGTGCATTTCTCTCGAATGCTGCTTTTGATGTATAAAGTTAGGTCTTTAATCCTATTGGACTGTTTGTGCATTTGTCTTGCTCATTTCTTTTTGTTGATTCTTTTACTAATTTAGTTAAAGATGTGTGCTGTTGAATTTAGGACCCTGACAACTCCAGTCGAACTCATAAAATGCTTGAAGTCAATTAAAGAGCATGCGTTTTCTGCCTCGCCATATCCTCTCGTAATAACACTGGAAGACCACCTTACACCTGATCTTCAGGCTAAAGTAGCTCAGGTGAATATCCCTTTTCTTATGTGAATTTTGATACTTTAGTGAATGGCAACTTGCTTGATGCTTTCGTTACATTTCTTATAGATGCTCAGTCAAACATTTGGAGATGTGCTATTTTGCCCCGAATCAGAAACTATAAAAGAACTTCCCTCTCCGGAGAGCTTGAAGTATCGGATTATAATTTCAACCAAACCTCCAAAAGAATACCTTGAAGCTAAAGAGGACAAGCGAACGAAATCAATGAGGGCTAAAGATGGTGATGATGATGTATGGGGTGAAGAGCCATCCAGGCTTACAGCTGCAGCTGATCAGGAAAATGATGATAAGGTTGCTGCAGTTTTTGTTCTCAGCCTATTTTTGATTAGTCTGTAGTTGCTTACCAACTTAGACATTTCTTCTATGCAGAGTGACAGTGATGACAGTGACCCATGTCGAGATGCTGCAGATTGTGAAGACCAGGACCAGAAGTTGAATTCAGCTCCTGCTTACAAGCGTCTAATTGCTATTCACGCAGGGAAACCCAGAGGTGGGCTAAAGGTTGCACTAATGGTTGAACCTGACAAAGTGAGGCGCCTTAGTTTGTCTGAACAAGAACTTGAAAAGGCTGCAGAATCTCATGGAGATGATATAGTGAGGTATGGATGATCAGTGCTTATCTAATACTAAAGGGCTGATCATAATAGCTTATATTTTAAGTAGATCTAGTGCTTGAGGAAATTTTCATGTTAGTCACCTTTTTCTCAACTGAGGGCCAATTCTGATGATTCTCTCTCTTGCTAGGTTCACCCAGAAGAATATTCTGAGGATATACCCCAAAGGCACCAGGTTTACCTCCTCCAATTACAAGCCCCTGATTGGTTGGTTGCATGGAGCTCAGATGGTTGCATTTAATATGCAGGTCTAGTTCTGCTTTCTAGCCTTACAGTTTTTTACATGAAAGGATATTTTTAAAAAGCTGCAACATATTCCTATTCTTAACAGTCAAGATACTCTTTGTGATCTGTTTTTCTTTGACAACCTGGAAAGTGCCCGCTGTTGTTGGTTATTTGATTGGCAGCATCTTCATATGGCGCACTTGCACTTTATAGATGTCACAAAAGAATTCAGTCTCTTGTGGGATTCGATACCCCTTATAAGCAGTCAAACTACAGATGTTTTTTAGGCATAAACGAACCTAAAAGTTCTTTTTAGAATGTAAAATGCTCTGATTAGTTGTTGAAGATTGCCGTTGGAATTGAGTTCACTGTCTGTTTAGTCAAGTGACCGATTACTCACATTTCAATCCAGGGTTATGGTAGATCCCTCTGGTTGATGCATGGCATGTTCAGATCCAACGGAAGCTGTGGCTATGTGAAAAAACCAGATTTCTTGATGAACGCGGGTCAGGTGTTTAATCCTAAAGCGAAGTTGCCGGTGAAGAAAACTTTAAAGGTTGGTTACCAGTAAAGTGAACAATGAACTCCCCAAACCATTGGAATAAATTCTTGTTCGTTGTGTTGCTTAACAGGTTAAAGTCTATATGGGAGATGGATGGCATTTGGATTTTAAGCAAACTCATTTTGATTCATACTCACCCCCCGACTTCTACACAAGGGTAATACACTTTCTTTTTTTTCTTGATAGCCAAGGGGAAACTCCTTTCACAGCAGTTGTGGCCCATCTATGGGGATAAAACCCCTTGGTGTTCCATCAACTGCCCCATGCTTATATGGAACCTTGGCAAGTTGATTTCTTGATCACCAGTTACTGGTTGAACCCTGAAACAGGTTGGCATAAGTGGAGCTCCTGCAGATGAAGTGATGAAAAAAACAAAGAAAAAGGAGGACAACTGGACACCTATTTGGAATGAAGAGTTTACATTCCCATTGACAGTTCCTGAACTGGCTCTACTTCGAATTGAAGTACATGAATATGACATATCCGAGAAAGATGACTTTGCTGGCCAAACTTGTCTGCCTGTTTCAGAGTTGAGGCCAGGAATCCGCGCAGTCCCACTTTGTAACCGCAAAGGCGAGAAGTACAACTCAGCAAGACTTCTCATGCGCTTCGAGTTTGTCTGAAATTATCTTAATTATTTTCTACCTTTTACTGCACTGATTTTGGTTGAATTTTAGTAGAGTTAGGTTTTTCATGTTATGGCTGTATATAGTGTGTTCTTTTGTAAGACTGGTATTCCACGCTTAATAAACTTCTGTATATATGAGTTTTGGTACTGTATCTCTGGATGTCAACTCTTGTTCCCATGTTCATGAATTCCATGTTTATACTTTATTGACATTTGATAAAGTTTTAGGCTGGCCCTCTTTACTTTTCCATTTATATTCCTAAGAATAAGAGAGGATATTGGTACTTCAAAAACTAAAGAAAATATATGATTTGTGGAAGTTTTGCAACAGAAGCCATCTCTCTTGCAGTCTTGGGGAACATTTTCCCAAGTTCCTCCGGGGTCAAGTATGGAATGTGGACATGGACAACTTGCTTTTTAGGTAGGAACAATTCTCACTTTGATAAAAAGCAATACCCAAGAATTTAGAAGCCAGAAAGGTTAGTTCCTCAATTCACTACCTCATTCTTTCTTAATCAGTGCAAGCAATGTCTTTCATACTTTTCTCTCCCATGCATACAACTAAAGCATGCCTATATGAGGCTATGAGCAATGGAAAGGATCAACTGCAGTATCATCTCTCTCTCTCTCTCTCTCTCACACACACACACACACATGACACAACACACTCAAAAGATGTCCAAGCAACCTTTCAAGGTGTGCTTCTGCTTTTGGCGATATTTTGGTTTGAAGAAGGTTCAACCTCCAGAAGATGTTAGAATAGTGTTTCAGGCTTACTCTGAGAGTGGCACAATGAACATTGATAATCTCCATAGGTTCTTGACAGTTTTCCAAGGACAAGTCAAGGCAACAAGGGAGGATGCACAGGCCATTTTAGACAGTCTGAAGCATCTCAATGTCATCCAGCGTAAAGGCCTCCATCTCGAAGCCTTCTTTCGCTATCTCGTTGGTGACTACAATCTTCCCCTCTCTTCATCTCATGGGGTAAGTTTTCTTTCTCACATTGCCATTTCCAGTTGAGTTTTGATTTTGAAAGAAAGTAGCTTTTACATTAAGTGATAATGTTTGCTTGTGAGGTCTTCTTCCGTTTCAAAAATATATATGCTTGGTGGTTATTATTTTGATTTCTGGATTCTGTATTTATCTTATGGAAACGGGGATTGAATTCAGGAGGTTCATCATAACATGAAAGCTCCACTGGCTCATTATTTCATATATACTGGCCACAACTCATACTTGACTGGGAACCAATGGACCAGTGACTGCCATGTTGACCCTATCATAAAGGCATTGAGAAATGGTGTAAGAGTCGTTGAATTGGATTTGTGGCCAAAATCAAAAAATGATGATGTCGAAGTTCGTCATGGAGGGTATGTGGTCCATTTTTGTTTCACTTTTAAGTTCTATAACTTCTATCTACAACTTGGCTTTATTGGTTAAAAGAACCCTGAAAATTACTTCTCAGAATGAAAAATAAATGAATAAAAATCTCTTTTTTCTCAATTCTTTGGCAAGTGATTGTGTTTCCTTTTGAAGGACGCTGACGACGCCGGTTGATCTTATCCCATGTTTGGAAGCTATTAAGGAGAATGCCTTCCATGCTTCTGAATACCCTGTTGTGATAACTTTTGAGGATCATCTTAATACAGATCTTCGAAAAAAAGTGGCTCAGGTATGTCAATAGTTGTGCAGTTATATATTGTGTCCGCATGACTTTAACTGGGCTAACTTTTCGAGCCACAACTTACACCATCCTTTTCTCTACAGATGGTCACTAATACGTTCGGTGAAATGCTTTTCCACCCTGATAAAGATTTTGAAGAGCTCCCTTCGCCCGAGTCATTAAAGAGAAAGATTATTATTTCAACAAAGCCACCAAAAGAATATTTAGAGTCTCAGGGTATGGACAACGTAGAAAATCTACATGAGGTTAACAATGGTTTAGCTGAAGAAGAACATAGAACTACTTGTAAGGTGCATAAGTACGAATTATTTTGCTATATAGAAGAGTAAAATCCATTTAATCCTAATTAAGGCTCCATTTGTTACACGAAAAATAAAAAATGTTTAACAAACTTCGTTCATGATGTTTGGCAGTTAAAGGAAATGAGTCGTGTGTAGCAAGCGAAAGGAAAATCATGACCCATATTCTAAAGGAAAACGACTTGTGGATTTGAGTCCCACAAGTCATTTTCTGAAAAAAGAAGCTCCTTTATCTCTCACTTTTGTCTCTACGTACCTGTATTGAAAGCCTTTTTTTGGTTCAAACATGAGAAAAGGAGTTATTTTTACATGAAAATGACTTCCGAAGTCCTTTTTTCTAAGATATGTTTTGTTAAACAAATGGAGCCTAAGTTCAGCAAATGAGTATATACAATGAGCATCTCCACCCAGAGCCAGTTTCTGTTGCTTTGCTATAATATGATACTTTGATTGTAACAACTTGTCATCTCCTACAACTGCAAACTATTAACAAAAGCAGGAAGGATCAAATGTGGGGGAGGACTACCAGGATGAAAATGTGCTGGAGGAAGTTCCCGAATACAGGAGTTTGATTGCTATACATGCCGTGAAGCTGAAAGGTAATATTGAAAACTGGCTTTATATTGATTCTGATAAAGTTAAACGTCTTAGCTTGAGCGAACAAGAGCTCGAAGATGCTGCCAAACGACATGGAAGCCAGATTGTAAGGTAATTTTTCTGTCTTAAGCAGCAAACTTTGAAATAAAATCTTAATGAAACATGGTTATTCATTTTTTACTTTTCCTTTATAAAGCTATGATATCTGTTGGTATCTTTTGCTCAAGGTTTACCCAGCGGAATTTGCTGAGAGTTTATCCAAAGGGTACACGCCTGGACTCATCTAATTACAATCCTTTTGTTGGATGGATGCATGGAGCTCAAATGGTTGCATTTAACATGCAGGTTAGCGGAATTGGTTTTCTCAAATTTAGTTGCTTGGGATTAATCAAACAAGGTTTTGCTTATCTCCCACTATTGATTTATCTCTCTTTCAATTTTCTTTTTCCCCCTAACAGGGATATGGGAAGAATCTTTGGAGTATGCAAGGAATGTTTAGAGCCAATGGTGGATGTGGCTATGTGAAAAAGCCTGATATTTTATTGAATGGCAGTCTAAAGGGGAAAGTTTTCAACCCTAGCGAGAAATTTAAGACAACTTTGAAGGTGGATAGGGATTCCTCCCAAACTAGCAACCATATTAAGCTTTGTTTTTCTATCCTTCTTTTGGAATCATGTCTACTTGGTCATATGTTAATAAATAGGTGAAAGTATATCTGGGAGAAGGGTGGCACTTAGATTTCCACCATACACACTTTGATAAATGTTCCCCACCAGACTTCTATACGAGGGTAAGATGGAGTACTTAATTTCCTTTCCTTCTCTATTTTTGAGGATTAAACCACTCAACCCCCTGCGGAAAGTGGTGATTGATTCCTTTAATCTAAATATTGTAGGTGGGAATTGCTGGTGTTCCTGATGATTCAGTTATGAAGGAAACCAAAACAATTGAGGATGACTGGACGCCAGTGTGGAATACGGAGTTTGAATTCCCCCTCACTGTTCCTGAACTGGCTTTGCTTAGGGTTGAAGTCATGGAGCAGGACGTAACCAAGAAAAATGACTTTGGAGGTCAAACTTGTCTACCGGTGCTAGAGTTGAGAAGTGGGATTCGATGCGTTCCACTGCACAATAAAAAGGGTGAAAAGTACCCTTCTGTAAAGCTTCTAATGAGCTTTGAATTTGTGTGATTGGAACCAAGCAAAATGATCTGTTCAAGAACAAGCAGGCAAAATGAAGTGCATATATGCAACTGCAGAAGTGTCTATTCTCCTCAATTTAACTGATTTTTATTTTCAATCCTTTCAGTATTACTATGATTTTAACTATCTAGAGAAGAACAACTAAATATTTGCCCCTTTGTAATCAAATAATGGCGATACTTGTTGCCGTTGAGCAGGCATAAAATGATAAGACTACAGTTGCATAACGAGAGATTTACACTAGTTTTTTTTTCTTTTCTTTTTTTTTCTTCATTTTCGGATATGAGAGAACATTCCCACATCCCGCAATGACGAGAGTCTCTTAGTGTTTAGATCTCTTAGGCATCACATAGCAGAGGGGACATCTGACCCTTCTTCTACGTGATTGTGATACCTAAGAGACTGATCTAGGCAGTGGATTTGATTTCCAACAACTAAGAGACTATACCCTTATGTTTAGGACAGGGTGTCACGTTGAAATCAAAACACATGAATGGCTTCAGTAGTTGACTTCGTTTTGAGTATCTTTTATACAGCTACACATACATACTTGAATATCAATTGATCCACATGCCACCCTAGTCTTCATTTCTAATTAGGGTTCCCAACAGTTTGCCAGAACATCAAACTACTTTGATTAAATCATCACCGAAATGTCAATCATTTTTGATTGAATAATTTGTTGATATACTACCTTCGTTCCGTGTAAAGAGTCAACTATTCCATTTTGAGATGTTTCACTTAAACCACTTTTGAAAATTAAGGTATAATGTGTTATTTTATTAATAGTGAATCATTTCTTAAAAAAATTGACTTTAAAACAGGAACTCTTTGACCGAAAGGGTGGCAATATATTTTATCGGTACGTAAAATAAATGGTACAATGCTCGGTAACGTATAAACCTCTTTTTCTGATAAAAAACTTGCAATACATTCTCCTCTTCATTTTCACAAGTATAATTACAGTTGAGCAGTAACCAAAACCTCTACAGCTCGTATAAGATGGAAATTTACAATCACTAAACAAATATGGCAAGTAATGAATAAAGAGAACAAAAGAATGAAAGAATTTCATAGTGATGTACCTGAGAATGTTGCACTAGAGATGACTACCATGGCTGCCCTCACAAAGAGCCAACGCTCTCTCCAAGTTAGCCACAATTTCACCCATGTTTGGTCTCTCTATACCCTCCAAGTTTACGCATTGTAAAGCAGAATAAGCCACTAGCTCGACTGCCTCCACCTCAATCATATCCGTTAACTCTACCCTCTTATCCAAAATGCTTCTTAGTTCCCCGGTAGCAATCCATGGCCTAGCATACTCCACCACGCTTGTGGGACCGATTCCTTCGTCCTTGAAAACAGCTCGTTTTCCTGTCAATAACTCCAATAACACCACTCCTAAGCCATAAACATCACTCTTTGCCGTCAAAATGTTAAGTACGTAGTATTCTGGATCGATATACCCAATCGTCCCAACTGCCTTTCCTGACATGGATTCTTGATCAGCATCCGGGCCCATTAACGATAACCCAAAATCAGAAACTTTAGCAGTGAAATTTGTATCAAGAAGTATGTTTGAGGACTTTATGTCTCTATGTATAATTGGTGGCACTGCATAATTGTGTAGATACTTGAGACCTCTTGCTGCATCTAATGCGATTTTGATTCTCGTTTTCCAGGAATTCAAAGATCTTGAATTCTTGTTGTGCAAATGATCATGTAATGATCCGTTGCTCATGTACTCATAAACCAAAAGTTGCTCATCGTCTTCTTCACAAAATCCCACAAGATCCACCAAATGCTTGTGGTGAAGGCGAGACAGTAATGCTAATTCAGACTCAAACGCGCTCTTCTTTCTCTTGAAATTTCTTGGTTTTCAATTTAGTGTCTCCCCTTTTGATGGCCACTTCGCGGCCATCAGAGAGCTTGCCTTTGTAAACCGTGCCGAAACTCCCGCCACCAATCTTGCTATCTACTGAAAAACTTTTAGTAGCAAAAACAAGATCGGAAAGAGAAAATACCTCTGCCCTGTCTAAATGCTTTGAAGAAGCCCCACTCTTTTGGCTCCTCAAGGTTCCCGAGCTATACTTGATAGACGGCGATCTTGAGGGGAACGCGTAAATGTTGTCGACGTCAGCCCTTGCAGTAGCAGGTTCCACAGACTCATCAACCTGCCTCCCTGAAATCCCACACCATAGGCAATACAAAATACTACAAATGCCGGCGAAAGCACCTACACAACCAACAGTGCCAAAAGCCAAAAAAAACCTTTTTCTGTCACCTTGTGATGGTACTTCTGGCGGTGGAATTGGCGGTATAATTGCCGGAATTGGAAGCTCTGCCTCGCACAACCGGCATATATTCCCAGAACCACCACAAAGAACTTCAGAATTCGGGTACACCCCACATTTGTTACATGAAGACTGAACACAAGGACCCGGAATCATCATTCCCATAGGAACCACATTCCTTACACTATCCCACCCTGGCCCCCAACAAAGTATTGACAAATTCTTGGTAGTTAATCCACATGTAAAATCCAACCCTGCAACAATGGAGTCAAATGAGACATTCTTTATTACAACACTTCTGAATTCTGATCTTCTTGATCCTCCTCCCCAGCAAACAACAAATCCATTCCTTCGCTTAATTCCACAGCTGTGATTCGCACCCAATGCAAGATTGCTCGAGAACTCGAAAGGCGAATGAGAAGGAACATCAAGCTGTCCCCCAGCATTCTTCCCTTTACAGATCAAAGTTCCATTATTTATCACCCCACAAGCATGAGACAGACCAGCAACCAGGCTCAACATTCTGAACTTACCAAATCGGGCTTGAATTTTATCACCAATTGCATTTCTGCCCCAACAATTGACCCTGCTATCATTTTTTGAAATCCCACAAGAAAAGCCTTCACCGGAGGTGACTGTACGGAACTTCAACCCAATCTCCGGCGACGGAAACCTCCAGCACATGGCAATGCCAGTACTTTCTTGAATCGCACAAATTTGAGAATTTCCGACCGTTAGGCCAGTTAAACGGTTAATGGGGTCGAAGTGAATCCTTTTGGTGCGAAAAACAGAGGTGTTCCAGCAAAGAAGACTGAAGCCACCGGAACGGAGACCACAGAAGAAGCCTCGGCCACCAGCGATGGACTCAAAAGGGGTATTGGGTTCGACGGAGATAGTTCGGTTGTTAGTTGTGTAGCATTGGATTGACTGAATAGGTTGGCCGGCGAGGATGCCGCAGATGGTGGGGGAGGAGGTGGTGGTGGAGCTGTAGCTGACGGCTATGGTGGAGCTCACGCCGAGGCCACTGACGCCTTGAGGGGAAAAGGCAGTGGCAATGAGGATGACGATGATGATGGTTTTGGTGATAATGAGGTTGCCGGGAAAGTAAGGTGTCATCATATAATTGGGTCCGAATGTGCAGGGAGATTGGCCTTTGTTGATTTTTCCTTCATTGCCACTGAGAGAGAGATAGAGAGAGAGACCCCCTATAGGCTATAGCGTATATCCTATGAAAAGTTTAACTCAAGTATTCCGAGAAAATATTTTATACTGGCCGGCTATAAAATTGCAGAAAATACTAAATACTACGGAGTACTACTAAACTGTGAACTGGGGTATTAAATATTTTAGTGAATATTGATCGGGCTATACACAACCCACTTTCTATAAAGTGTTCTTTCCATTACTTGTCAAAAGTTCCTTCAGAAGATGAAGCTCTGATTCCTCCGGATTCCATTTCGTAGAGAAGTTGAATCCAAGCGTGAAGAGTAGAAAGGGGATTTGTATAGCTCCACCCTTCATCGAGTTCTTTCTTAATGTACTACTTCTTACTGAACTACTGGACTACTAGTCTACTAATTAATGTTAATTGTTGGAGTGAACTATCAATTAATGTTAATTGTTTGACTGAACTAGAAAAGTAAAGTACTTCCTCGGCCCCTAAACTATTATTCTGTGTTTTTCATTACACTTGTTAACTATGCACTCAACGCCTTCCACAACTAATGTAGGATATCTCATTATCAAGTTCCCTCTAGGCTCTAGGATGTAAAAGTAAAATATCTCTCTCACCATCTCATACACATGTGACGCAACGAAACAATCAAAGGAATTCTTACCACGAAAATTCCTAACAAACAAGCCTATAACGGTTTAGGGTTTCAAGCACAAGGCAAAAAATCAATTTTATTATCAAAAGCTGCTGAACATAAACATTTAAGAGGGTATTTATATGCCCTAACAAACCAAACCCTAAAAGAAAAAAATAAATAAAAATAGATAGAAAGGCCCGAAAACTTTCAGGGCCCGTAACAGTGCTTGGGCTTAAAACAAACTTATCACGGGTTACACCCGGTGGGTCTTCTAGATCTCATCGAAAGCTTCAATTTGATATGCAACGGGCCCCGTAATTCATCCAGACGCGAAAGTTATGTTCCGTTAAAGTTCTGCCGACTGTTAAATGATTTCTTGCTCAAATACGTCTTGACCGTCTGTTCTACATCAATGTAGGCATGAACAACCGAAAAAGATCTTTGAGTTGTTTCAAAGGTTAAGACTTAAGAATTAGCCATAGGGTTTGTGGTTTAAGGGCTTAAAACTTTCTAACAATTTTAATTGAGAATCACTATTAATACTTTAGATTTCAATTGAAACACTAAATCTATGTTTCATTGTGTCTTACTAAATAATTCACATACGATATTATGAAATAAGATAATGGCCAAAATATGAAAAACATCCCAAAGTAACCACTTAATCTCATAATTCCCCCTAATGTTGAAATTTTCCCAAGTTCATACCTGATGTATCAATTTCTCTCAATTTACACCCTAACCGTGACAGTCGTTAGAAAGATAATGAAAACTTAACGAAAATATAACAAAAAGTTACCTTTTAAACTTTATAATGGTAGACATTATACGACAGAAGAAAAAAAGTAGATCGAACTAATATATACAAATAATACAATTTACATTAAAAAATTACGGCAGAAAAAAAATTATACATATATATTAATAAATTAATATTATGAAATTTATAATTTCTAATCATAACACTTAGTATAAATAGTAAACTTAATTTTTTTGTGCGCTTAATAACACTAATATTAAACTTATATATATATATATATATATATATATATATATATATATATATAAATTGACATATATATATGAGTTTGATTTCAATAGGCAACAATTACTAATAAAATGTAAATATGAGTTTTACATGTGCCCTTATTGTCAGTGTTCTAAAAATCGTTAGGCGAGCGCCAGCCGCCACATCAGGGCCTAGCGCCTAGGCGGGATCTAGAATTTAGACATAATTATTATGTTTTGAATATTTTTCTTAATATAACATAATTAACAAGCATTAAAATTTCAAATGTATTAATAGCAAATATCACCAAATTATTTCAAAAATAATGATTACAATATAAGGTTAGATTTTAAAAGTAAAACCAACAATTTAATATCATTCCAAGGTTCAAAAGAACAAAAATATAGTTAATAGTTGAATAGTACTTCGTAGGTCCATTAACAAATTACAAATTTACAATACATAATTCAACCTTTTTATTAAATAAAATGTCAATTACCAGTCATGTTTGACTTATTTTTGATTTTTTTGTGCGCTTATTTTTATTTTTGGGGTTTCTTTTTATTTTTTTGATTTTGGTCATCCAACATCGTTGATTGCTGAAAAAATTAAGGGTTAGGGTTAGAAATTATAAATTTCATAATATTAATTTATTAATATCTATCTATAATTTTTTTTCTGTCGTAATTTTTTAAATGTAAATTGTATTATTTGTATATATTAGTTCGATTTACTTTTTTTTCTGTCGGATAATTTCTACCATTATAAAGTTTAAAAGGTAACTTTTCGTTATCTCTCTAACGGATGTCACAACTAGAGTGAAAACTAGGACAAATGGATACACCAGACACGAACTTGGGAAAATTTTAACATTAAGGGGCATCATGAGATTGAGTGGTTACTTTGAGATGTTGTTCATATTTTAGGCCAAAATATAGTTACCCCCCCACCCAATCCCAAAGTGCACCTCAACCTAAGGTTTGTCCCGTAGTAACATCCAATGTCACCTTTTGTCACAGTTTGCACCCTAGCCGTGACATCCGTTAGAAAGATAACAAAAAATTAACGAAAAGTTACCTTTTAAACTTTATAATAGTAGAAATTATACGGCATAAATGTTTTTTAGTAGATAACATAATTAACATAATTACCATGTTTTGAATATTTTTCTTAATATAACATAATTAACAAGTATTAAAATTACAAATTTATTAATAGCAAATATCACCGAATTATGTAAAAAAAGAGATTACAATATAAGGTTAAATTTTAAAAGTAAAACCAACAATTTAATATCATTTCACGGTTCAAAAGAAATTATACGTCAGAAAAAAAATAGTATATAGCATAATTAACATAATTACCATGTTTTGAATATTTTTCTTAATAAAACATAATTAACAAGCATCAAAATTTCAAATTTATTAATAGCAAATATCACCGAATTATTTAAAAATAATGATTACAATATAACGTTAAATTTTAAAAGTAAAACCAATAATTTAATATCATTTCATTGTTCAAAAGAAATTATACGGCAGAAAAAAAAGTAGATAGCATAATTAACATAATTACCTTGTTTTGAATATTTTTCTTAATAAAACATAATTAACAAGCGTTAAAATTTCAAATTTATTAATAGAAAATATCATCGAATTATTTAAAAATAATGATTACAATATAAGGTTAAATTTTTAAAGTAAAACCAATAATTAAATATCATTCCACTGTTCAAAAGAAATTATGCGGTAGAAAAAAATTAGTAGATAGCATAATTAACATAATTACCTTGTTCTGAATATTTTTCTTAACATAACATAATTAACAAGCACTAAAATTTCAAATTTATTAATAGCGAATATCACCAAATTATTTAAAAATAATGATTACAATATAAGGTTAAATTTTAAAAGTAAAACTAACAATTAAAAAGAACAAAAAAATAGTTAATAGATGAATACTACTTCATAGGTCCATTAACAAATTACAAATGTACAATACATAATTCAATTTATATTCTTTTGAAATTTATTAATTGTATATATTAGTTTTTGTTTTCTATCGTATAATTTTTACCATTATAAAGTTTAAAAGGTAACTTTTCATTATCTTTTCGTTAGCTTTTCGCGATCTTTCTAACTGATATCACAACTATGGTGCAAACTGGGACAAAAAGGTAACATTGGATGTCACTTTGGGACAAACCTTAGGTTGGGGTGTATTTTGGGATTGGGTGGAAACTTTGGAGGTAAGTATATATTGGCCTTAAATTTAAGAGTGTTTATAGAGATTTGGATCAATCTTTAGTCACCTATTGTTGTGAGAGAGTAAAACTAAAGTTATAAAAATTGGCAAAAGAAAATACTCCATAACTATAAGTAGTCATTGACTTTTGAGAGAGTAAAACGTATTCCTTTTGGACCAAGTTCAACCCAATATCTCATTTGCTACTTATTTCATACTCAACTCATTAAAAATCAATTAAAATTTTATTTGATACTTATAAACTACTCAAATAAAAGAACTTTTCCAACACCTGCACAAACTTCAATAATTATACATACCCCACCATCTCTATCTCGAATAATTTCAAAATTTGGAGATAATTTGTTTCTTATCCAAATGAGACAAACATAGTCTCTATTTATAGATAAAAATGTCTGTTTTGGATAGAGAGGGAGCGGCTATTTGCATAATTTGGATTTGGTTGAGTATCTAAAAGGCCAAATTACTTTTTACCCTCAAAGTTTTCACTGAATCTCAGTTTGTCATCTAAACTAAGGTTTGTCTCACTTTAGCATTCAAGGTTGCCACTTGTCTCATTTAACCTCCTCCCGTCTATTGTCGTTACTAAAATGACGTTAACTTGCACGTGGTCTTCCACGTGCGGGTTGTTTTTGTCTTTTTACCTATTGTGTCTCTCTTCTGTAACAACTTCCACGCCTCTCTTTCCACCGCAGACTCCTTCTTGCCAACAGTCACAGCCTCATTCAAACCATCGGGATTCTAATTATATAAAGTTTTATAACCATCCTCAATTAACCTCAACCCCAACCTTCGATTCATCTCCTTCCAATTGACCATCCCGAACAATACTTTCATCCTTGTCTATCCTTTCAACCAACGATTTCACATTCAACCCATCACCCTGAACATAAACCCGCTCGAAATTCTTGTCATTCACACAGGTCTCAACAGAGGTTGAATATTTGGCAACTTTTAACACTAATTGATGACAAATAGTGATAGGAAAGACCCTAGCTTGGCCCCAACTGGAACTGGGGTGGAAAATGGGTTGGGGGTTCGATCAATTACGAATCAAAAACCGAAAATTTGAGGTGGGTAAGTGTGAATTGTGTGGGTTTCATCTAAATTGAAGCGGGGAGACTACAAATTGTTGGGGGAAAGGATTGTGGTGGCATTTTGAGGGATTGACAGGGGAGAAACTTCGACTTTGCGTTAAGAATCGACAATAAAGTCTCATGGGAATCATATTAGACGAAAGAAAGAAAATAGGTTCACAAAATACTAAAACTCCTCTTATTTATGGATTACAAGCAGATTTCGTCTTTCTCTCGTAGGTTTCCGTTGACATAGATGGAGAAGCGAAGTATGAGAGGAGCCGGAGGAGATCTGTATCGGATCTAGCTGGAAGAGATCCGAAAAGGCGGTCAGATGAACGGTGCTGGGAAAGCTAATGGATAATGGCAATTGAAGATAAGAGGGGTTTGGCTGGAAATGGAGGATTTGGTGAAGTTGGAGCCGAAGATGGTTGCTAGGTCGGATTTTTAAGCGAGAGATATCGAGAGTGGACAGAAGTGAGAAGGGAGAAGAGGATTTTTTTCCATCTGTTTTCTCTCTCTAAGCTTCAATCTCTCTTGGTTGTTGGGTTTAAGAGGAGAGATACGATGGAGAATAGAGAGGATATCGAAAGGGAGGTGGGGGGAGTGAACTGGGATGGAAAAAGACGAAAATAACTTGCACATGGAAGACCACGAGCAAGTTAACGTCATTTTAGTAATGACAATGGGTGGGAGGAGGTTAAATGGGACTAATGGCAACCTTGAATGCTAAAGTGGGACAAACTTTAATTTAGGTGGCAAACTTGGATTTGGTGGAAACTTTGGGGGGTAAAAAGTATTTTGGTCTATCTAAAACCTTTTTATATGGTTGATTCCTAATAAATCCCCACTTAATTGATTCTTCTTTTCATGCGGTTTGATTCCCAATTAAAGTACAGAGTGAGGCTAACCACATCTAAATTTCCTATCTCTACACCTTATTCACTTTGCATTGTACAGCGTAGGGTACATAATCTCAATGCAGTACATGAGTGCAGATATAGGAAATTGGGGTGTGGTTAGCCCCACTCTAAAGTATATGATGAAAAGAAAAATGTGAGTAATTAACATGTTTGTTACTATATCTATTAACTATTACTAAAACAGAAGACACTGCTGTCACATGACAGCTTTATGTAAAATGACTGTCACGCGTCAACCTTCTATAAAATGAGAATAAAAGTTTTACAAATAAAAAATCATTTACTAATAAAAGTTTAAAATTACGGATATGATAAGTTTGATTTTACGTTAGTATAGGATATTCTTGATCACATTTGATTTTATACAGTTAGTTTATGATAAGTTTGTGTGTGTGTGTGTGTGTGGATAGATGTTATCACATTAATTTGATTCATGATAAAATTGTTTACTAATAAAATTTTAAAATTGCACATAAGATAAGTTTGATTTTACGTTAGTATAGAATATTCTTGATCACATTTGATTTTATACGGTTAGTTTAAGATATGTTTTTTTTTTCCGGATAAATGTTATCACATTTGATTTAAGATAAAATCGTTTATTAATAAAAGTTTAAAATTGCGGATATGATAAGTTTGATTTTACGTTAGTATATGATATTCTTGATCATATTTGATTTACTGATAAAATCAGTTACTGATTTTAAATTAACATTGTAGCCAATTTAGACATACTGCTTGTAGACACCCCTAATTTATAATGTCCTAAAATATATAATTTACGAATTAATCGGACTGACGAAAATTGTTTCCGTTACATTAGAGGGAAACAAGGACTTAACGGACCTAACGGAGCTTAACGGAGGGAGAAAAGTGCAAAAATCATAAAAACATGAAAAAGGAAGAAGGAGTCGCTCCCCCTGCCCTTTGCAGTCCAATGGTGCCGCTCAAGCCTCAAGGTAGTCGCTCCATTTCCTTGTTTGGCCTCTAGTTTGCTCCCACTCCGTTGACCAATCTTTGTGCACACGGTACAAGTCTCCCAAACCAGCCGCCGCCAATCACCCTGCCTCTTCACTGCCTATAAAAGAGAGCCCCCGACCTTCACTTCAAAGACACACCAAGAGAGAAGCACGAGGTTTCCTCTTCCCCTCACTCTATCCCTCTGCGCGCTGAAGAAGGACTTTTGCCCAGTAGCCTCCTATTGCCTACCCCTGCAGTCTCCTCCCTTGCCCAAGCAAGCGAGCCTCCTCTCCTCGCCCGAGCGAGCCTTCCTTGCCCCGGAAGCCTTCATCCGAGCCTCTGTCCTCGCCCCAACGAGTCAATCTAAAAAGCCAAATACTGTTGTTACGCTGTTCGAAGGACGTCAACGAAGACAACAACAACGACAACAACAACAACAACAACAAAAACTGTCGTTACTCTACCGAAACTCCACCAAAACATCTCCTACCGCATTTGTCTATTCTGGGCAAAGTGTAGCATACCGTCAACCACAAAAGCAACAGCAACAACAACAACAACAATAACAAAAAATATCGTTACACTGCCAAAACTCCAACAAAGCATCTTCCACCGCATTTGCCTATTCTTGGCGAAGCGCAACATACTGTCAACCACAAAAGCAACAACAGCAACAACAACAACAACAGCAACAACAACAACAGCAACAACAACAAAAAAACTTCCTTTCTTAGAAGGACAGGGGAAGCACACCTAAAGACTTCAAACGTCTAGTGGGCTAAAGCCTAGGCGTATATATCGGGTTCAAATACTCACGCTCCAAGAGGTAGGTAACCCCTACTAGTTTGTTCCCATTATTATAAATGAAATGCAAAATAATTAATATTATGTATGCTTATGTGAATATTAGTTGTAAATAATGTTTTAATTAGTTAATATGTTAGTATACATATTAATGTAGCAAATAATAAATAAAATGTAGATATAATAATTATGCATGTTTATAAATAATATTTGTACATAAAATCATAACTATTTTATGTTTTAGGACGTAGCTAAGTTATAATATTTTCTTTGCACAGTTAGATATTGTAAATAATAAGAATAAGTTCATATAATTACAAAGATAGTCGTTATTGTGCCCAAGTAATATTTTAAAACAAAGCAACTAATGTTTCTTATATATATATATATATATATATATATATAGTCCATGACAATACCGAGCGTAATCTCACGCGCTTTAATGTTTTGAGACCACTCGCTTTTCGGTAGCGAGGTTAGGGTGTCGAAACGGGGTTCTCATACTGCTATAAATTAATTTTAATTTTCGAATTTCGCTCATTGCACTGACGTCAAATTTGAATTTTCCAACGATTTGTTAAAGCAACACGGATTCCTACTCCGATTCCATTATTACGTACCCACGTCCGGCTCCAGTTTCTGTCCCAAATTTTCTAGATGCTATGGCTCTTCGCATGTGGTATGGTTATCCTAATCTATTCATAACATTCACTTGCAATTGTTTATTTTAGGGTAATGTTGTCGATCAATTGTTCTAATTTTGTCATTGTATTTCAATTCGTTTTGTTTCTAACTAAACAATATAATAGAAATTTGTAATATATTAGTAATCACATTCCTTTTCTAACCAAACATTTTTTATGAATCATCATCTCATCTATTTCAGTGGAATTAATCGATTCCATTTTCATGTATCAATCGAGACCTTAGTATATACTAATATGAAACTCCTACTCTTACTCTTGTCTGCGAAACTCCTACTCTTACTCCTATAAACAAGAAACAATTAAAGAATTTTTTAATTAAATAATTCAAAAACTCCTTTAAACTTCCACAATGAATTATTCCAATTTGCATTGTTTTCCAATTCTCGGTTGTTGTGTCAAACGGAAATGAATCAACACATTATAAATGTCGATTAATGAAAATGGATTGTTCACAATCACCGTCTCCTTCTTCGTATATGATCAACTATCTACAAGAATGATGAACCCATCAAATATTGTTCGAAATTTATTTCACAATCTTCTTCCTCAACTAAATAGTAATTCTTCACAACATGAACCCATCAAATATTGAAATATTATACTAAAAAAATCAAGTAAATCAAGAAATACCCAAAATTTGAGATGTAAAAAAACCATTGACAAATTCGAAGTAGTATGAAAAAAAAATCACCAGAAAAAATTATCTTTTGAGAATTCTAAATGATTAAACCAGTTTGAAGATTTATCTAAAAGTAAATAACAAAATTCGATGTATGAAAAATATTAGCAAATTCACAGTAGATCTGAAACTCAAAAATGTTTTTTTATACAAAGAAATTAAACACATTATATATGTCGATTAATGAAAATGGATTAGTTCACAATCACCGTCTCCTTCTTTGTATATGATCAACTACCTACAAGAAAGATAAACCCATCAAATATTGTTCGAAATTTATTTCACAATCTCCTTCCTCAACTAAAAAGTAATTCTTCACAACATTAACCCATCAAATATTGAAATATTATAATAAAAAATGAAGTAAATCAAGAAATACCCAAAATTTGAGATGTAAAAAAACCATTGACAAATTCGAAGTAGTATGAAAAAAAATCACCAGAAAAATTATCTTTTGAGAATTCTAAATGATTAAACCAGTTCAGAGATTTATCTAAAAGTAAATAACAAAATTCGATGTATAAAAAATATTAGCAAATTCACAGTAGATCAGAATGTCAAAAATGTTTGTTATACGAAGAAATCAAACAAAATGTTTTTATGTGATTTCATTAGATCCGAATGAAAATCCATCAAAAAAATATAATCAATATTTTTCCCTCAGAATAAAGTTGGATATTAGAGAAATAGAGGATAGATCGAGCGAGCGAGAGGACGAGAGTTTACTGTGGTGTGGACGGAAATGAATCAACACATTGTAAATGATGATTAATGAAAATGGATTAGTTCACAATCACCGTCTTCTTCTTCGTATATGATCAGCTACCTATAAGAAAAATGAACCCATTAAATATTGTTCAAAATTTATTTTGCAATCTTCTTCCTCAACTAATCAATAATTTTTCACAACATGAATCCATCAAATATTGAAATATTAAAAATCAAGTAAATCAAGAAATATACAAAAATTGAGATGTAAAAAAACCATATACAAATTCGAAGTAATATGGAAAAAAAATCACCAGAAAAAATTATCTTTCTAGAATTCTAAATAGTTAAACTAGTTCGGAGATTTATCTAAAAGTAAATAACAAAAATCGATGTATAAAAAATATTAGCAAATTCACAATAGATCTGAATGTCAAAAATGTTTTTTTTATACGAAGAAATTAAATAAAATGTTTTTATGTGATTTCATTAGATCCGAATGAAAAATCACCAAAAAAATATAATCAATATTTTTCCCTCAAAATAAAGTTGGATATTAGAGAAAGAGAGATCGATCGAGCGAGCGAGATATAGAGCGAAATGACGAGAGCTTACTGTGGTGTAAACGGTGAGTGTAAAGAGAGATCTCTAGTGAGAATAAGGAAGATTAATTTCTAGTGAGATGGATGGAGAATAAGGGAGATTGCCAGTGGGGTTTCCTTTCTTCTTTTTTTGTGTGGTTAACATGAGATTATTGAGATACCACGATAACACTTCAATTTTTTCATAATATTATTATTTTTCAATGTAATTCTTTATAATTAGCCTCTTTTATTTTGCAGTGTATTCTTTTAATTGTTTATTTACTTTTCGTATATTGCAACTACTATATGACCATACATTCACCATATTTTAATTTATAGCAATGCTAGATTTACAACTATTTCTAAAATTATTGCTTCAATTAAGATGTAGTGAAGGATAAAGTTATCTTTTACCAAAAGACATTTGACTGTCATCAAAGTTTAGTTATAACTATAGTTGTAGGAGTGATTATGATACGACGTCAAAAATCTGAACACGAGCAGAACTAATTCAGCAATTTGAACAGCCCTTAGGCCGAACAAAACCCCACCAAACAGTCCCAAAATCTGTCCAAAATTTACACGATCAGGCTGTCACAACACGAGTCCAAAACAGCCCCGTAACGGCCCTGAATACAAGCACAATAACAGCACAAAGTAATGAACGAACAGACGGACTCACCAGTCGAGTTTCACTCGCTCGACGTAAAGAAATCCGACGAAGAAACCAACCTAGGCTTCACTCACCTTGGTATGATTAATCCGGTTTTTAGAGAAGAACGAACTTGTTCTTTGAGGTTTTCTTTGCGTTCAAAATCTGCCCCATTCAATAAACGTAAATGCCTTATAAAGGCTACAAGAATTCACCCTAATTTACCTACCAAAATAATAAATAAAAAAACTCCTAACAAACTAGGAAAGAAAAAAGTCCTAAATTACTAGAAAGAAAAGACTTCAAATAACATAAGGAAACAAATCTAAAAGGAAATAAAATATTCATCTTACTAAAGGAAGATTCTTGCCTAAACAAACTAATCCCCTAGCCGCCTTGGATTCACGGAGGTTGGTCACCCCAAGACTTGTAGCTACTGAAGCCTTGCATGGTGTGCCATGCACGGCTAGCCAATTCCGCGCCCCTCCCCCACGAGCTACACCAAGACCTGCCCGACCCTTGTTTGCCCATCTTACCTTTCCTTTCAAGACCACCCGTGTGAGTGACTTCCTTCAGCCCGTTCCTACGCATGCCTCGGTTGTTTGGCAGCTCCTTATCCAACAAAATCTAGCCCATGTTCCATTTGATTAACACTCCCTAGCCCGTGTACTCCTTTACCCAAGCTCCCCGTCCGTGTCATACCCATCCCGGATGCCCTACCCGCATTAGATTATAAACATAACATTTTTGTTTAATTTATACACTACATATTTATTATTCCCCCGTCCCAAAATTTATTGTTATGCTTTCATATTTCTTATGTCTAAAAATAATTGTATTGTTTGAAATTTTACTTTTAATGATAACGCTTTTACCACTTTACCTTTATTATTTCATCATACTTTAATTGTGGGTCATATACTTATGAGCTTTAAACAAAACTACACATCAAACCAATATTAATAATCAAGTTGATTATATTTACTTAATCCATGTTGCGGGTCAAACAGGACAATAATTTTGGGAGGAAGAGAGTATCAAATGCTCAATACTTCTCGAAACATTCATCATTTTTTACAGCAAACTTTACCATTCACAATTACGTCCCTTATAACATTAAAAAGTCAAAACTCCTTGAAACACAAATCATGCTATTAAACCCTATTTTTTTTCAATAAAATTGACTTTATTTTCTTAAATCTTAAATTAAATATACAAGTCTCAAATTTTTAAATCAAAACAAATAAGATTTTTTTTAATATAGAAAGTAGTTACCTCTAACATTATTATTATTTTTTAAAATTTTGTTTTTCTTCTTTGTTTTAATTGAGTATAAGTTAATTAAAAAATATATATGATGTGCCGGACGGGTGTAAAAGTAGTTATAGATAGAATTGAAGGTTGAGTTTAGGAGTGAGTGTGGGAGATAAGAGCAACCACAACAATAACACCCAATACCACACTCTACTCACCTCGTTTTCTGTTCCTTTTACACTTTTTCAACACTCTAAAAAATAATTCACTCCAATAATCACCATTTATACAATCCTCTAAAAATTTCAAACCTCTCTCATCTCAACTAACAAACCTAACTACCATCATATTTTTTAATTTTTTTATCCCTACTTTTCAACACAATTGAAATAAAAAATATATATTTAAACTACTATTCATGCTAAATGAATCGCAAAAGCTTGCTATTCATTTAAAGGGCGATTGGGATGGAGGCTGAAATTGGGTGGCTGTTGTGGACTAGAGTTCCCCAACAAAACTCAAAAAATGGTTATAGAGGTTGAATAAAAGTCTCCATTGTGGAGGCTCTTAGCCGGGCTTACCAAATCCACTCTCTATATTCTATTAACAAAGGCCTGCTGGCCGCTTTCCAGTTTCTCTCTAAAGGTAGATGCCCGTGCCCTTGTCAACTAGTAGTTACTTGGGAACGACACATTTGCTACTGCAATACAGCCTTTCTTCTCAAATACAGTAGCGACCTCTCTCTTAAAATACATATCATAATTCCACGTTTACAGACAGAGAGGTTTGTAGCTGTTAGTTTTTTCAAAGACTCAACACGGGATTGCAACAGCCCTGTCAGTTCTAAACTCTGACAATGACTCCACACTCTACCGCTACCAGCAACATGGAACAAATACAATAATATATGCCGTCTGTCCCATTACTAGTTTACTGTATTAGGCCAAAACACCTGCTACCAATTATTCTTTAATTGCTTCTCTTTGGACTTTTCTTTCTTTTAATTTATCCTTTTTCTTGAGGAGGGCCGATCGATCAGGAAACAGCAAGCAGGCAGAGGTCTCTAGTTTAATTTCAAGTTTCAACCCCACCCCACAATATTCCTCATCAACATCCTCCTCCATCGTCAAAGGCATTTTGTCCAAATCCTCCATCTCTCTAGCAACCTTAATTCCTCTGGGCCTTGCCACTAATCTTGCTCTATACACGTACATTAAACAAGTGTAATCAATTGGCTACAACCTTTATCTACCTGCAGCCTGGAGCCTCCGCTTGATGATTACTCCAGCCGCTGTTATGAAGTTGTGGAGGAATGAGGAATCTCATATTCTGAACAAAACAGATTTGCAGAAGCTAAGAAACTGGAAACACCTATAATTTGCTTCATATATAGTACGGGGAAAAGTTATCGCCAAGTAAATAATACAGCATAATACTTTAAATTATAAGTTACTTGCAAGAAGCATCTTCCCACTTGTATAGACCAAAAGTGAACAATACTGAAGTAGCGGTTTTGATGATAATTCTTAATTATGGATTTTTGAAACACCTACAGATCATATAATTGTAATCACAAGCTTACAAACTTCCACCTTAATGACCATTTTCCTGCAATTTTCAGTGAAACAACGAGTGTAACTTCTAATACTTACCCCAAAATAGCATTTCCATACAATCTTCTAAGCATACAGTTGGCCATTCCATTCAGCCAACCTCACAATGGAAACTTATAAGCCAACAAATTTTGTTTTTTGTTGTGCTTTTTTGAATGTTTATGCGGCATGCATTTTCGTAATTCATGAATATCATGAATATCGAATAGAAATCATATAAGAGAATATAATATATTTCATATATATTATATTTATAGTATTAGTGAATATAATATATTTGTAATATATTATAATTATCTTTAGATTATACTTTCCTAATTTACTTGTATTTAGGTTTCTTAGTTCCTCTTGTATTTAGGTTTCCTAATCCCTCTTGTATTTAGACTCTCTAGGTTAACTTGTGTAGCAAGTATTGTAACCCTATAAATATGTTCACAATATCAATGAAAAGGCTATGCCATTATTCCTAAACTTTATTAGTTTCTACATGGTATCAGAGCCTCGCTCTTAAAACCTAAAACCACCATCTTCCGCAAACCCACGACTTCCTCAACCCTAAAACTTCCTCCCATACAGCCGTCGCCAACCCAATCCCAAGTTTAGATACGGCGACTCTCCACAGCCAAGCCGTTTCCACACCCCCTCCCTGAGCAACAACAAGGACACCTTGGCCAACCAAGCTTTGACAAGCTCGCCTTTGTCCTTCCTAAGCCACCTCTCCGTTAGCACCCCTAAACCACCAACCTTCCGCCTCCTTATACCTTTCTCCTACCAAAGCCGTTGCCAAACCAGATCTGACCACCGAACCCAAAGTTCAGATCCGGCACCTCAGCCAACCAAGCTCTAACGAGCTCGCCGAGGACCTTTCTCTGCCGCCCTCAACCAAACCTTCTGCCTTCATATATCTTCCTTCCACCGAATCCGCTGCCAACCCAGATCTGACCACCGAACCCAAAGTTCAGATCCGGCACCCATCACCCCTGAGCAACAACAAGGACACCTCAGCCAACCAAGCTCTAACGAGCTCGCCGAGGACCTTCCTCTGCCGCCCTCAACCAAACCTTCTGCCTTCATATATCTTCCTTCCACCGAATCCGCTGCCAACCCAGATCTGACCACCGAACCCAAAGTTCAGATCCGACACCCATCACCCCCTGAGCAACAACAAGGACACCTCAGCCAACCAAGCTCTAACGAGCTCGCCGAGGACCTTCCTCTGCCGCCCTCAACCAAACCTTCTGCCTTCATATATCTTCTTTCCACCGAATCCGCTGCCAACTCCCTCCCTCAACAGCTCGCCGAGGCCCCTCTCTCTCCACACTCACTCCCTCAACCCGCTCGTTCCTCGAATAATTCTAGCATCCTTGGCAAACCCAGCTCGTCCTTTTCGGAAGGCAAGCTTGCCACCGCCCTCCCTCCACTAGCTCGATTATCGAGCAACTCCAGACCACTCGGCAAACCCGGCTCTCACCAGTTCGCCGACGTCCTTCCTCCACTGCTTGCCTCTCCTGCATTCCAAGGATTCCTCGACAAACCCAGCCCTAACCAGCTCGTCGAGGCCCTCCCTCCACAGCTCGCTCCTCGAGCAACTCACAGACTCTTCAGCAAACCCGGCTTTCACCAGCTCGCTGTAGTCCTCCCTCACCGCTTCTCGAAAAACGGCTTTCACTGGCGCCTTCTCTCAAACAGCTCGCTCCTCAAGCAACCAAGGACTCCTCAGCAAACCCGACTCTCACAAGCTCGCTGCAGTCCACTCTCAACAGCTCGCCCCTCGAGCACCTCACGGACTCTTCGGCAAAAACGGCTCTCACCAGCTCGCCGACGACACTCCCTCAACCAGCTCGCTCATCGAGCAAACCATGTCTCCTCGGCAAACCAGGCTCTCACCAGCTCGCCGAAGACCCTCAACCAGCTCGCTCCTCGAGCAACTCAGGACTCCTCGGCCAACCCAGCTCTTGCCAGCTCGCCGACGACACTCCCTCAACCAGCTCGCTCCTCGAGCAAACCATGTCTTCAGCAAACCAGTCTCTCACCAGCTCGCCGAAGACCCCTCCCTCAACAACTTGTCTTCCTCGGAAGACCCAGCTCGCCGACCCCTCCCTCACCGCCGATCACCCTCTCATTTTTCAACTCGTTGTCGCATATTCTTCACAAGATTTGTCTCTCCTAACGGTGATCCATCTTGCGGGAGCATATAAGAGAATATAATATATTTCATATATATTATATTTATAGTATTAGTGAATATAATATATTTGTAATATATTATAATTATCTTTAGATTATACTTTCCTAATTTACTTGTATTTAGGTTTCCTAGTTCCTCTTGTATTTAGGTTTCCTAATCCCTCTTGTATTTAGACTCTCTAGGTTAACTTGTGTAGCAAGTATTGTAACCCTATAAATATGTTCACAATATCAATGAAAAGGCTATGCCATTATTCCTAAACTTTATTAGTTTCTACAAATCAAGGTTCTCTGCTTTTGATTATATAATAAATCATGTAATGAAAGTAGATTATCTTCGTTGTTCATTTCAAAATTTCCATGATCCCGGTACTGTCTTTTGGTGCCTTACCACTTGGCCACGCACGAAGCTTGTATGGCTCTCCCTAAAAATATATTAGTGGCTCATATAGGAAGGGCTTCATCCCTGATGACTTAGCATCAGCCATCTCCGGAGGTCTAGGCTTTTAACTCTTCTACACAACAAAATACCATAATCAAAACATTTTTCTTAAAGAAACCCAAAGATCCATTTTCGTTCTATCCGTCTTCCTATCTTCCCTAGATTCCTGGGCTTTCTATCTAGATGCACACAGAACGAAAAAGAACACATATTGAGCCCGAGCTATTCGACTTCCTCCTAAATCTGAGTGATCAAGGGCTGTTTCACTCCTTTCATTATGAATTGCTAGTTTGACCACCTGTCTAACCATATTTCAAATCACCCCATTCAGCTTCCTTAACTCCTTAGCTAACTCTCTCAATCTCCATTCTCCCTAACTTTCCTTCAGTCCTGAGTTCTCCCTCCTTGCAAGTCTAAACAGATCTAATTGAAACATGCCTGTATAATCTGTTATTTGAAACTACCAAACAGACAATCTGTACTCATAATATTTTCGGTAACATATGCAAGCGGGGTGACTCGAACCCAAGACCTTGCCAAATTAGTTTACTAACTCATCTAAAAGGTGTTAGATAGGGGCTCAACTATGTATATCTCCAAATACTAAATCTAGTTTTGCAAGATTCAGAGTCCATACTCATTCATCTTTCCCTCAACTGGTGTTTTTTGTCTATTCCCCCATCCTCAAATTTAGTTTATTTTGGAATTTCTATCATTTCAACATTTAGTTATGGTACAGCACTACAGTGCAACAAAGCAAATGACAATATATTTAAGTGAAATAATTTTGTAAGAATCAACGGTAGCTAGGATTCATAAAAATGTTAATGCAGTTCCCAATGTAGCTTGTGCAGAAGCTACACTGGAAGGTGCATTGGTCAGAAAATTAATAACAGTGGAAGACTTTTAATTCTAAAGCAGGAATTAAGCACAAGCGTTTACCAAACAATCTACAAACCTATACTTGTAGATCTAGCCTCATGGTCAAAAAGATTTCACTAAATAAAATGAATTGTTTTACACAAATTATGTGAAATCACTAAATCAAACACTCTCACTAGACAACAAGTCTTGGAGAGCAAAACCCACAGAAACAAAGGGTAGAGAAAACGTAGGATTAAAAAATCAACTTTCTAGAAACTTTAGGAAGACAAACTGTTCCAGTAACTCAATGTAGTTCCAGATGTGGCTTCTATAGTTGCTGCATCCGGAACTGCATTCACTTTCAGTAACAAACTGGAATTTTGAAAACTCTTTATGAACTGAATATACTGCTCTTCTATCCTCTATGCTCTCTATGTCTGCCCGTCTTTTGCCTCTGCTCATGTCCCTTATTTATACCGTGAAGGAGACCTACACATAAAAAATGAAACAAACTCCAACAAGGTAAATGATTAGAATTAGAAATTAAATAAACTACCATAATTCCTAGATTCTATTACCAACTGAACATGGACTCTAAGACACGGTTATTAGGAAATGATTTTTGCAAAGATTTTGTTCCAAATATACTCCTAAACTCTAGGACCAAGAAAACCAAAATATAATGAATATTTTGTTTCAAAAAATGCACCTAAACTTTAGGAGCAAGAAAGGTGAGAACAAACCAAAATAGAATATACCTACTTTGCCCTTACAAATCTTCTCACCGACATAACACACATACAATACAATTTTAACATTTTTTTGTGGAAGACAAAACAACAAAACTTTGAACTAGTTTTGCCATTTTGTCAAACACCTTGTATGCAACTAAGTTTGATCAAATTGTGTGTGTGTCGGTGTGTGAGAGAGAACCTGAGAGTAAAGTCCAAGACAATCCACACTCATACTTATTTTAAAAGGTTTATCCAGCATGTCACGTCCTCAGCTTTAAATCTTTTTCATTTTAAACATATATCTTACACTTATATAAATTTTTTAAAAACTTTATAACATGAATCCACAATAATAATTAAAAAACCGCAACAAAAATGTTATTCCAACAATCAAAATTCTTCAAATTTCCCCAGTCATGGATCCACTAAAATTCCACCGATCGGTACAAACTTTCAACATTATTCATTTTTAACTCCCTATTTTTTTTTCTCTATTTCAAGTCACCCCCTACAATTAATATTATGAGCAGTTATCTATTTTCTTCTCTATATATTTTATCTTCATATTACAAAATCACACCCTGAAATTAATCATCTGAACAGTCACCTCTTATAAAACATCAAGCTATCAACTATCACTTGAAGCAATGCACCCCTCAACTGTAACATTTTTTTAAATCGCATCTTCTATTTATACAGTGTCATTTCAATTGACGAAATCAGATATACTAGCATCGTGCCATAGGCACGGGCATGAAGATCTAGTCTCTCTTACTATAAAAGTCAAGCTTGTTTCTTACAATTTAATTGATAGACGAAAATAACCTTTCACTTAATAAACTACTCACTATTTAATTAAGGATAAAACAAGTAAATTTATCATGACAAAAAGAAATGTTTGGACAAAAATAGCCCTAACTATAATAAATCACTCACTATTAATTAAGGTTCAACAAGTAAATTTGTCATAGGCTAATTAATTTCATGAATAATTAAATAATCATTTGATCCCTTGACTTGTACATATTTTAAAGTTAGATCCTACATTATTGAATTCTATTCATTTCGTCTTGTATTTTGATTTTGTTATCATTTTCCCCCTCCTACCATTATCGTTACAAATATCGTCTAATATATTCTAAAATGACAAAAATACATTTACTCAAGAAACTAAAACTTTATTCGAAACTAAAAAAATATTTGAAACTAAAAAATAATATAGTTTTATTTCTTTATTTCTTAAATATATATGTTCGGGAAAGACATTATTAGATGTATATAGAAAATTGTAACTATAATGATAGATTTGTTAGTGAGTATCAAACTATTAAGTAAATATGTAGCGTGTTTAGGTATTACCCATGAATAAGCTAAGAGAAACGGGTTAAGAAAATGTGTCATAATGTCAAGAAGATGAAGAAAATGAAGAACCAATTGATGAATGTATGCGTTTTATTAGAAAAGAATGCTAAAATATACTATTTACTTCTTTAAATTTTCAGACTACTACAACAACTTTTAAAACTATCAATGGTCCCTAACTTGTAGATATTACAAACAAAACCAATATTAGTAATCGCAAATAACTGGATTCAAAATATTTTACTAATTTTCATAGCTTCGTTCCAAACCTCTAACCTCTTTTGGTCTTAATTTACTTGCTCCTCTTCATCGGACTCGATATAGTTACATGTGAGAATCTCTATATTAATTCCCTCATTTGGCTATCGACTTTCTTTCTTCTACCGCAACTCTCCTTTTATTGAAATAGGTTGTCACCAACTGACATCCTTTTAAGTAGTCTCATCTTAAAATTAGATTTTCTCCTTACTTAGCAATTTACACAAAAAGTGTATTGAAACTAAGAAATGAGAGATGTTTCAAGAAGGAAGTTCGACTAAACGAAAGTTAAAGAGATTTTATGTCTCCATTTGAGCAAGGCGAGGTGAGTGCGTTTCTTGGTGATGGTGATAACGATATTGATGACTGTAAGGATAGTGGTGTTAGGGCCGGTGATGACGGTGATTGTAGGGATAACAGTGGTGGTTTAGATGAAATACAACATTGTGACATTTCCAAATCATCAAATTTTCAAAGATCCATATGGGTTTCAGTTGCAATTTGAAAATTTGAAAATTTTAAAAATTGAATTTGAGTTTGTAAAAAGTGAAATTAAAGGTTGTGGTGGTGGTGTGTCCATAAATAATGGCTTTTGCAAATGAGTTACTTTGAAGGTAGGAGTAAGAAATTAGAAAATGAAATAAAATCAAATCAAAAATTAACTTTTGTGCTAATGGTGAAATTTGAGGTGGTAGTGGTGGTGAGTCTATGAATAATGAGGTTGACGGAAGAAAGTAAAGGTTGAAATAATAAATTGAATAGAATCTAAATTTCATTTTTTTTTTGGAGTAATACATTTTTTTCGCCTTTGAATTTAAAATGAGACAAAGTATAACTATTTAAATAATTATTTATTATTTTAATTAAAATATATTTTAAATATCAAATGGAAAACTAAATTATGAAAATATAATCAAATCTCACTTTGCGTCACAAGTAAAATATGACCAAAATAATCCTCACATGTATGATTTGCCATTACTGTTTTTAACACCCATGAACGGGAGAGGACAAAGTCGGACAAATACAAAAATTATGTATGAAAGTAAGACATCATAGATTGGGAAAGACATTATTAGAGGTATATGAAAAAAAAATGTAACTATAATAATACATTTGTTGGTGAGTATCAAGATATTAGGCACTTATGTAGCATGTTTAATAATTACTTGTGAATAATCTAAGAAAATGTGTTAATGAAAGGTGATATAATGTCAAGAAGATTTAAAAAAATGGAGAACACAGTTGACAAATCTTTGCGTTTTGTTAGACAAGAACACTAGAATCAATAGGAGATATGTTTGAAGAAAACAGTTCGATTTAATGGAAGCTAAATATATTTTATTTTTTTCATTTTAGCAAGGCAATGTGAACATATTTCTTGGTGGTGGTGATACCGGTGGTGGTAGTTGAAGGGATGCTGGTGGTGGTGGTTAGGGGTAGTGGTAGGGGCGATTGTAACCATGGCAGTGGTGGTTTAGGTGTGGAATACGATATTGTTAGATTTTCAAATCATCAATTTTTCAAATATTCATATGGGTTTAGGTTTCAATCATCAAATTTAAAAATTCAAAAAATTGAATTTAGGTTTGTAAGTAGTGAAATTTAAGGTTCTGCTGGTGGTGGGTTTATAAATGATGAGTTTTGCATATGTGTCAATTTGAACGAATGAGTAAGAAATTAGACAAATAAATAAAATAAAAATAAAAAAATTGATTTTTGGGTTAATGATGTTATTTGAGGTGGTAGTGGTGGTAATGATGGTGGGTCTATGAGAGATGAGGTTGATGGAAGAAAATGAAGGATAACAAAATAAATTAAATAACTTCTAAATTTTATTTTTTGAGAGTAATGTATTTTTTTAACTTTAAATTTAAATATGATACAAATTATAATTAATTACAACATTGCTAGCCTTACAACTAATTTTATAACTTTCCTTACGACTACTAAGTCTTGTAAGGATAGTATTTTCCTTATAATTATACCAAATTACAATCCCCCCCAAAGTATCCACCAAATCACATAGTGCACCACAACCTAAGGGTTGTCCCATAATGATATCTGACGTTATATTTTTTCAAATTTTCCACCCTAACCGCAACAACGGTTAGAAAAGTCACGTTAAATAGCACGTGGTCTTCCACGATGTTAACTCGTGGGAAATATTAGGAATTCGATGTAAACTTTGGGGTGCTTAAAGTTCAAATGTTAAAATGGAATGGGGTCCACAATTCCATTTTTTCCTACTGAAAGAATATCTAGAGAAAAGACCAATCATTTTTTTCAATCTTCACTTTCCACAACAAAAATTAACCCATAACCCGATCTTGGTTTTGTCCACTCCCTCCAAATTTTCTCTTAAATTTCTCTCTTAACCTAGATGATAGATATGCATTTTTCCATTTCATTGTCAATTTTCTTATCTTGATAATGAAAACAAAGTAAACGAAATATATAGAAAAAAAAACTCTTACCCATAGTTACACGTCTCCATCTTCAATTTCATGTATGAAATTGGATCCACATACCCACCTTCTTTGGTGAAACACATCCACCACCGAAATCAATCAATTTCTTATCCCCCTTCATCCTTTTACATGACTTTACCTTTACTTTATCTCTCATAATTCTTTAAATAAACCAACCTGACCGCCATGACAGCTTCTATAAGGTCAAAATCATCTAAAGTCATAGCTTCTTCAACATCTTTTCAATTTTGATACTTTGTTTTAAACCATATGCATATCAGCCGTATGCTAAATTTTCTCCTGCAAAATTGAAGAGTATTTCAATAAAACCCATAACTATTTCTCTTTATTCAAACCCGTCTCTCTCTCTCTTTGATGAACTCGTCACTAAGGTTTATGGGTTTTCTGTCAATTGCATGTTTTTTCAAGGGTTTTTAGTAAGTATACTCTATAGACTTTGATTTCTACTTTAAGCACGACTTTTGCACGGGAGAGAATGAGGGAGATCAAAGATGGAGCTTGGCTAGAATCGAAGGAGAACGATGCTAGAGTTATGATAAGCGTGACCAGATTGGGAAAGGTTTGGGCCGGATATGGGAACTTGCACCCAGAGATGGCGGTGGCTATGGTGGGGCTATCTAGAGATTGCGGCTATTATGGTGGACCCGGAGATGAGAACTTACATCGGGAGAAGAGAGAATGAGAGGGTGTGAGATTAGGGTTTGTACTTTTAATACATTTACTCCTTAACCAGATAATAGAAATGACATTTTCGCCCCGTACGTGGAAGACCACGTGCTATTTAACGTGTATTTTCTAACGTCCGTTAGAGGTAGGGTGGAAAATTGGGGGGGGGGGAGTAAAGCCAGATACCATTATGAGACAAACTTTACATAAGGGTAAACTATACGATTTTGTGGATATTTTGGGGGAAAATTGTAATTTGGCCCTATAATTATTATTGAGTTATTAAAATAATTATTTTAATTTTTATTTAAAAACATATTCTAAATACTAAATGGTTAATTAAATACTGAATTTATAGCAAATTCTCATTTTGTGCGCCAAGCAAAATGACCAAAATAATCTTCATGTGACATGCACATACTGAATTTTCTGCTTTGAAGTATGCCAAATAAGAGTTTCATGTTATTCAATGACTGTAAAAGTACAGCTGGACAAAGTAGTGGCAGCAGGCCAAGAAGAAAAAAAAAGAAATCAGAAAAAAAGAAGAAAAGAGAAAAGAGACTGAAAGTTTGAAACATTGAATTAAGTGGCCTAGAAAAGCAAATTGGAGCAGAAACATTACTTCCTAATTTCAGATAGGTAGAAGTGTTGTGACTGAGGAATGGAGCTTCATAAGATTTTTTATTGGTGACAGTTAAGCTGAGATGTAATGTGTAGTTCTGCAATTTCATTGGCATTTTTCACCTTATATCCTTATACCATACCTTTTTAACCCTTAGCCCCATTACAACCGTAAAAAGACCTTTTGATTAGTGCATTAAACCCATACTTAGTGATGGCGATTTGATCAACATGCAAGCTTATGGTAATTACATTCCGTGGTGTTGAGTCGAGTGCTTAAATACATATCCTTATTAAAACACTTGAGTGACTGAGTGTCTCCGTGAGGATAGTCGAGACATATATATGTGAAGGTTAAAGATTTATTTTTGGAAACATGTTAGTTACTTTAGATGGCACATTTTAAAGAATTCCATTCCATTACTTTGATTGAATTTTAATTTTTCCTATGGTCATGCACATTGAAATACTTGCATCCAAGTAAAATCATGTCTTCATAAGTTGTTCAGATAAAAACATGCATTCTTGTCTGGTTTGGAGATGCTTGAGGACAAGCATCGGTTCGGTGTGGGGGAATTTTGATGGGAACCCAAAAGTGTGATAAAATTAGTCGGTTTTATGATTATTTTATAGCAAAACATTACACTTTTGGTTGGTTTTTGTGTTGATCATGATGTAGGTATACAGGCGGCTGCAACTGAGGGAAGTGCTAGATTCAGGCCAAGAGGAAAATTTGGGAGGTCACATGGGCACGTGATATCCACAGTTTCGGAGCTGAGCTGGGGCTAGTCACTGAAGTTTCGGGAAGATCTGATAGACAGTTAGACAATGCAGTTATTTCTGTCTAAATTCAGTTTATGTATTGAATGAAAATGCTAATGTGCAAGTAGTGGGAGGTTTTGAGAAGTTATTGGTAGTTTTAAAACTACCAAGTAGTGGTGTAAGTGGGAGACAAGAGTCATATTTATGTATGAATTTTCTGAACAGAAGGATTCGGCCAGGAGGTGAGGAATTCATTCAGTCAGTAACTTTGGAAAGAAACAGTGAGATACAATTGTTAGGTAATAGTGGAGAGAACTTGTAATCTTCTTTGAGATTCTTACCTGCTGAGAACAAGTCATTTGGTATTCTTGTAAGTTGTTTTTTTTTAATTATGTTTGTTAACTAAGTTCCTTTTTCCAGTCAATGAGAGATTGAGTCTCAAGCCTTTTATTTCTGTGAGATCTAATTGATCTAATTCTTGTGTGGGTTTTGGAATATTTATTTGTTCTCCGTTTTACACGTAGGAAGAATATTGTGTCTCATTAATGTTTAATGGCCAGAATATTAATTAGTATAATATTCTAAAGCTAGTTAACACAGTTGATCCGTAATTGTCCTCGGCTTTAACGAAGTGGCAAGTAATACACCTTTTAGGCATCACAAGCATAATCGGACTGTATTACGGGAACAAATAATCAATGTTACATGCTATTGCTTGAATATGCGTGGCTTTGAATCGGGTCTCTCGCTTCTTAATGCAACCGAGTTATTAAATCTTACGAGCGTCTCGGAGGTTGTAACTCGGTTAGAAGGTAATTAACGAGCGTCTCTTAATTATCAATACGGTAAGGAGAGATTGAGTGTTAGGCGTTCGTCGACACTTTTAACCGGTTTATTTAAAATCCCATAAGATATTTTTGCATCGATGATCAGAAATAAAGTGCGAGATGAAATGGACTCATTGACTCGATTTAATTTTATTGAGTTAAATTAATTGTTAATCTGATAAGCTTAGTTACATTAGTTTTTTTTAGTAATTAGTTTTGAAGTTATTCGTAGTTAATTAAAAATATAAATTTGTGTTCAACTGTTGACTCATAAAATTCTAAAAAGAAATAATTTCGACGTTCCCTGCGGATACGATCCCAACTTACCTTATACTCATTATTAAGGAAGGATGAAAAATTAATTTTGACGATTTGACATTCGTCAGCACCCTAAGAATCTAGACTCAATAACTTTTGTTATTGAATAGTTGTATAAAAATTATGTTGCATAATATGTTATTCCTAACATTTTAGTGTTGGAGGTTCTGTTTAGAATCTTTTATTTCAACTTCAATTCCTTTTTATTAGATATAACAAACAGGTTGATATTTGACTATTTAATATATATATATATATATATATATATATATATATATATATATATATATATATATATATATATATATATATATATATATGATATTAATGAGCTAGATGTGCACTAAGGATCATTTACTCAACACACTGTGATGCATCAATTTGTTAATCACAATGCATTAATTTGAATCGTGATACACAAATTAGATTTGCGATCCATAAATTGGTTTCAAGTGAGGTTCTGATGTACAAATTGGATTCTCGATCCTTAAATTGGATTTTATTTTGTGGATTGCGATGCAAAATCAATGATGCCTAAAATCCCGATGTACAAATAGGATTTGATATGTGCATTGTGATGCAAAATCGATGCATGAAATGATACTTTGCGCGCATGTGTTCGGTTCATTAAGAGTATCATAATATTTTCTCCGAAAAAATACCTTTAAAACTTTTAAAAAGGGACCGACCTAATTTCACCCCAAAAAATTTGCTTACCCCTAATTGTCAATGTGATGTAATTTATATCTTTCAAAGTAAAAGGGATTGGGTCAAGGACAAATCGGGACCATCTAAATCTTTTGTATTTTAACTGTTCAAATAGTATAATTAAGGATAAGTCAGTCCCAAATTTTATTTTATTTTATAATGAAAATGTTGTTTTTTGAAACATATTTATACTTATGAATTTTTAAATGAAATAAAATGTTCTGTAAATGTTAATCACGTGTTGAATGAATGTTGGAACTTCGATAATATTGCTAGGTAACATATATATCATAATCTTAATATTTGCGTTAAAATTATTTAACTAATTTATATATATCGAATTTATAATATTAAGTTACAATTATTTGTCTATTTTGTTAGCATTATTTTGTATTTATTTATATCAACGTATTATTTAATTTATTTACTTCGAATTTTATTATGTGTTAGTGATAGTCGTAATAATTATACATGTTCAACGATAAATGTTGTATATAAAGAAATATTCCAAATTTGTAATAACCTTTTCAAATTTATGTAATTTTCTTTCTTTTATTTTAGTGTTTATTATAGTTTATTTATTTATTTCATATTAAAGTTTTTAACTGTATATTATTCAACTTTAATTAAGTAGATAATTTTATATCTGTATACAAACCGTGTAACGCACGGGTGTATCACTAGTTTTTCTATATACGGTACATTGTTGTTAATTTAAATTAGGGAGGGCTACTTCCATCATATTTTCTTATTTATCAACTACATAATTAGTTATTGCATTAATTAATTACGTATTTGGACATAATTACCCTTTAGGTCTATAAGTACATTCCATTTGAAGTGAAGTACATTCTTTCTAAATTACATTTTAATTTTCAACAAACAAGATAGTTATTCTTTTTCTATTTTAAGTTTTACCAAAATACTCCCTTCGTTCCGGACAAAGAGTTTACTATTCCATTTTTAGATGTTTCACTTAAAGAGTCTACTTTCAAAAATTAAAGTATAAAAGTATCATTTTATTACTAAAAAACTACTAAAAGTATCATTTTCTTAAAAAGTTTGACTTTCAAACAGAAACTATTTGTCAGGAACAGAGGGGGTACTTTTTAATTGACAACAAACATGATAGTTATTCTATTTCTATTTTTATTTTTTCAAAAATTCTACAAGAAAAGAGAGTATTTGGGTTGCTCATTTACCGTCCCTAATAATATTTAGGACGACCATATGGACGGCAAAATGGAGGCTTAAATAATATGAGTGCTAAATGTTTTAGGGACACGACGAGTCGTCCCTAAAAGTTTTTAAGAACATAATTTTTGCCAACCCTAATACGTTTCAAAACATTCTAAATAATTGGCAGAAAAACAAAAAGGACGGATTGTTGCCGTTTTAAATGTTTTGGCGCCAACACTTTTGGTTCTAAAATTTTGGTGGGAAAACAAAAATGACCGATTATTGGCGTTCTAGATGTTTTGGCGCCAAAACTCTTGGTGGGAAATTACAAAAAATAATGATGGGTAATATTGGAAAAATTGGTGGAAAACTTATTAAAGTCGACTTCCACCGTCCTAAAAAATAATTTCTTATATTGATATATGCATTCTATTAACGAATTATAAATTTAGCATTTTCATCAATACAACAAACAAAAGTTTTAGTAAAAGAATATATCATTAATAATAAAAGATAATCATTATATCAATTTGTTGATAAAGTTGATTATTTACCAAAAGAGTCAATCTACTAGATCCTAAGATTAATTAACCAACCTACAAGCAACTTCCTAAAATATAAAAATATTGTCTCAACTAGTTTAAACTACAAATCAGTAGATCATAAAAAACAAAAGCAAATGCTAGCTTGATGATAACTTTTGACCAATGTACATCGAATGACATCTTGCGATATTCCCAAAAGCAACCTGAACAAATAAATGAAATAAAACAATCAATTGAAAAATAATCACATAATTTTCATTTTCCAATGAAATATAAGAAAAATTCTTATAAGCTCATGTACATGAACACATGCCCACTAGTCAAATGAACAACCTTCGGCTTTTATTGTTACAGCAAAAGTAAATTCATATATAGGTGTGATCATTTGCCTTTCAAAAAAATAAAAAGTTGTGATCAGTTTTCTATTAGTAAAACGACTTTAAACTAACTTACAACAGTTCATAATTTTTAAAAAAAAAAAAAAACCAGATAAGCCTCAAGAAACATTATCACAAAGGTGATATTCATGTACTACCCAATAAGAATGGTCGCCTACATGGACATGTGGGTCTTGTTATACCCACCCTAAACTATATATATACCTACTCTAAAAATTGAACAATATAAGTTATGTATTAGCTGATGATGTATATACCCGACTTACTACTCTTAAAGCCCCACCTTTGTATTCAAATTAAGATTATTAATACCTCATTCTACTCGTTAATGTAAAATGAGGTATTAAGAATCACCAACGAGCTCTAGCTCAACTGGTACTGCTCACTTCTTTTAACGGAGAGGTTGGGTGTTCAAGTCTCACTAGAGACACCCTGGACTTTACAACTCTCAGTAGAGAGGTCGGGTGTTCAAGCCTCTTCGGAGGCATCGTTGTTGTTAAAGCCTTATCCAAAGGCCCCATTTAGCTACTCACTTATCTTAACGGAGAGCTTGAGTATTCAAGCCCTACCAGAGGCACCCTGGGACTTAACTACTCTCAACCGAGAGGTCGGGTGTTCAAAGCCTCACCAGAGGCACCATTTGTTCGAGCCACACCAAAGACATCATATATATATAATTGTAGCCTTTCAAGGCATTAAAAATAATTTTAAAAAAATAAGGGTTGGGGTACGGTCTATGTCCCCTCCAACCTTTAAAATAATAATAAAAAAAAGGTATTAAGAATCATAGTGAGAAGTTATAGCTCACTGTAACGGTGTTGGTTAGATCACATTGAGAAGATTTCAGAAATATGATTGATGTAAACCATACATATATGAATTTGAAGGGAATATTTAACCTTGCTTTATGAAAGAAAAGTTGAGCAACTAAGAAACAGTATCCACATAAGCAAGTATGCCAAAACTCACTGCTAAAATGACATGTGTTACAAATGAGAACGGTATTGTTTAGATACAAAGATCTATAGGTTGAAGATGCTCCACTAGTAGATAGATTGAGGGCAGCTGTTGTAGAACTGTTTGGCCTAAAGAACTTGCACCAATAATAACTGAACCAATGACGACACTGATGCAAGATAACTTTCATGCCAGGAGGTGAATACTTCTGTTAACACACATATAAATTGTGATGGCAGGATAGCATCTTATAACAGACCATACGGCTCTAGACATTGCAAAATGGTGATAAAAATTAAAGATGTAACCATTCCCATTTAGTTGAGTGATGCTTTTTTTTTTGAATTAAAATGAGTTACGACATTAAGAGATGGAAAGTAGGTGGTTACGTTTTGCTGTGACAAACCCAAAAGGTAGCTCCTATATCTCTTGTCAAGTAAGTATAATTTGAGATTTAAGCTGCGGTGAGACAACCTATTGACCAGTTGGTTTTAAACAGTGGTCTTAATGGCCATTAGGAATTACCTTTTGGGGATTATAGCATCTCTAGAAACTAAAGTTTAGTAGCAAAGTTCAAGGTTTGCTAATCAAAATTTGCATAATGGTTGAAGAGGAAGCTCATAATAGAACCGCGTGTTTTTTTCCCACTGATAATCTCGAGCATTACAACACCAAACTAAAGACATTAGATTTGATTGAGAAATGCCCATGGACTGCATACTCTGGTGACATGAGCCTTTGCTTTCAAGAATTGGTTAGAGATTTGTTAGGGGATCCGTACATACATGTTGCAACATGTATAGCATTAATGAATAAGTTTGAAGCTAATTTTATGCTACAGAAACTGAGATATCTCAATAACTATTAAGGCGTAACACGACCCATTTATCTTCTATACAATGTCAATTCACCTATACTTCTAACATTATTTTTCCCAAAGAGATATAGCCCAAAAAGATAATTTGACTTAGAAACGTAGTTTGATCACCATATCGTGATTATCACACTGCCTAACATGTGCACCAAGCGGTCTATGCTATATGTCCAAACAAACTCAAGTGATGTTTTTTCAGTTTTGTTAATTGTTCATTACAAATTCTCTCTTTCCTAGTTTTACGACTAATCCATCTTAGCATTCTCATTGTTATCTTCTATTTGTTCATTACGGGTATAATGGTTGTCGTATAAAAATTTTCTTTCCAAGTAACTTACACCTATTACATAACACTCAAGATTCGAAGAACTCCGAAGTAAAATCCCAAACTTTTCACACTTATGCTTGCTAAAATATCTAACATCCCAAATTTTTGAAAGATTATTAAAAAAACTTTATTGGCCTTTTCAAACAGCTAAAATGGATGTTAATCAGAATATTGGAATAAGCATCCTTAAACAGTAATTTTACTCCCAGTAAGGCAATACATAAGGAAAAACACCATGACATATATTTTCTATAAAAAAAATAGAATATCAAAACCCTCTTCACTATCAATAGTAGGATATCAAACCAACTGGTGTAGCCAAAAACATGCAGAACGTAATTATTACCAGTAAGCATGAAAGTAATTTTAATTAAGTAATTTGCTTCAAAAAGTGGAAAAACAATCCAAGTTTAGCTTCAGCTTAGTCAATACATAACATAAACTACTTACCTGCTAATCAATTTGTAAATACGAATGGAAGTATGGAACTGTCAGAATCAAGCATATTTGAACATTGATACACCCCAATATCATAACCTGTCTCAATATGAAACCTAGATACATTACAGAAAAGAAATGTATAAATAATTGAACAAATGGAACAGTAGCAAGTCATGTGTCTCTAAGAACCCACGAAGTAATTGACCAAAGTGAACAAATAGATAGCATTATATTTTAAGAGGATATAACAAATCAACAACTATAAATAATTTAGGCTAACAAATTTAAGCATGATAGCTAACAACAAACAGAAATATAGAAAGAAATCAATAAACGAACAAGGAAACGAGAAACAAATAAACCCCAAAAAGTTAACTAATATTGGGTCAAACGAAAACCTAGAAAGGGAGAGAGGACAACGAAGAAAGAACAAATTGAAGAAAAAAAATCACCTTGCAAGATAGCGAGGACAGAGAGGAAGAGTTGATCACATACCTTGTGCACAGTCATTAATGTATGAATCGGAGGCTAGAATTTCGACAATTTTTGGACAATTTTCGATGAGAGTACTTGGCGTATACAAATGGACAAATGGACAAATGGAGGCAAGGTTTCAAGAAACTACTGAGGGTTTTGATTGAATTTGGGGAGAATTTCAAATTTTGAGTTTTGAATTTAGAATGTGACAACCGGGAGCCAGGAGGAACTAGCGTGAAGTTTTTCATTTTGTAGGAGGGAGAAATTTGAGGAATTTTTTATTTTGGCTAAAGTTGATCTGTAAAAAGTATTAGCCACTCTAATTATACATTTTGTCCCCAAAAAACAAGTTATTAGGGTCGATAGATAGTTGGGACTCAAAAAGTGGGGTCCTAAAAAGTACTTTTTATTCGTAGCGATACTTTTTAATCCTTAACAAACAAGGTTGTTTTTTTTTTCTGAAATAAATATGTTTAATAAATTTCACTTATGACTCGTGTCTCATATTCTATTATCATTAAAAAATATATATAATTAAGCCATTTAACTACCAAAATTATAGAAAATATTGGAGATTTTGTTATCACAGTAAAATAATTTAATTTTATTCAAAGAAAATTATTTTAAAAATCAATCCAATAAAAGAAATATTCGTAGGCAATATATTGAATTGGTAGACAAAAGTTTTAATATTTTACAATATTATTTCACATTGTGATTTTACTATTTGATAAAAATTAATCTACGTATAATTTTTTATTTCAATAAGCCAAGACCATAAATTTTCTTAAAGCTTGGTAAGCAAAGATACCTTATGATATTAATTTTTTACTTATGCGAGATACCTTCCATCATAAGCTTAATTAATTAAGAATTCAAAAATGTGAAAACAAAAATAGATTAACCATGTTGTTCACTGATGTTTTGAAATAAAAAATAATATAAGATGGTAATTATTAGTCAACTTCGTAATAACAAACAATTAAGGGTAGATTCATCCAAACATGCACTTACTTAATGCAAAAACTAATGATGTAGTAGATAAACAAAACACGTAGTGGAAATAGTGTAAAAATTTGCATACATTAAATTTAGTTAAAACCATTAAGTTAAAACAACTAGTTTATATTTGATCAAATCTTTAAAACTGTTTTACTTAGACTTTTAATCAATTGTTGATTCTCATTTATATTTTAGATTTGCATTTGCTTATACATTACATTTTGTTCTATACTTAGTGGCTAAATGAACTGCGTATCAATTAGCGTGACAACTGTATATAGAACTTCGTCTTTAGAAACAGTTAGTTAGAATTCACAGCCTTCGGTAGTCTTCACCAGCAGACTTCGACAACGCTCCACTAGCAGACCTTGTTTGCCTATGTAGAGCTGTATGACGCGTCTAAAGATTAAAAGGAAATCAAGATGTCCAGCTCAACATATTAAAAAAATTATTAATTCAGATATTTTAGAATATATGTTTGAATTATATCTTCTAAAGTTGACTTTTTTTTTTAAGAAAGCAGGGCGGCACCTGCGGATATATATAAATAAAAACAAAACAAACTTGAGGGGGACGACCCTCCCAACCCTAAGCAGGAAGGGAAGGAGCCTAACCTCGAAGGAGAAACAAATACAATAAAATTAATATCTACGAGAACGAAAACTATAAAGCCCATAATCATCATACTGAAGCGCTCTTTTGACCGTACCACGAAGATCAGTTCTGGAAGAATATCTAAGCCTATTTTGATGTCCATGAGCCAAGGCCGCAAGGCGATCCGCCACCCCATTTTGTTCTCGAAAAACATGGTGAATATGATACTGCTGAAGTAAATCATGACAAGCCCTAAGCTCATATATATATATATATATATATTTCCAAGGAGGTTGGCAGCATTTTCGAAGAACATAAACCGCAATCGAGGAATCTGATTCCACCGAAACTGAGAGAAGCCCAAATTCACGACACAGCAACAACCCATCTTTCAAGGCCAAAATTTCATCCCAGTTGACTTCTGGATTTAAAGAAATGTCATCCTAGTTTTTCTAGATACACTGAACACATTCCTCTTCGATGATTACTGAACAAGGGACCGAGGAGATACACAGTCTGACATAACACTCTCTGAGGAAAGTACAAACTGTACCAAATCTTGAAGGTCTGTAACTTTTGTCATCTTCCACATGGTACTTCACAGTACATGCTCCACGTCTCCTTTCTTGATCAATCCTCAATAAAGAGAATTCAACCTAACAGCTCTTCGCATTTAATGCCCTCCAACCTAATCGAGTTGTTACTTTCTTCATCTTCCCCAACGATCTCAAGGATTTTCTCATTTAATATCATCATTGACGACTGAAGAATTCAATGCTCTAAAACGACTCAACAACTTATAAGTTATTACTCTCAGTGCATTCAAAAGATCCAAAAGATCAACGAAGTCCTCAACAACAATAAGAAAACTACTTAATCATTGTTATTTATTTTCTTCTCAAATTGTTGTTTACATTAACTGTTCTTCAAGACAGTGAATATTTTGTTTTCCAGATATTCACTACCTACCCCAAACACAAATAAGATATTTTGTACACGATCCATTAGCGTTTCTTGTACAGATCTAGTGGAAAACATAGTGCACTTTCAAATCCAAAATTGACTGCTTTGATGGTGAACGTAGTAATCTTTACAGTTCGAACCATCTCAAGATTCATGTGTTCTTACTTCTTATTTGCTTATTGTTCTGCAACTATCTTATCAACTTATCATATCTTTGCTACTTATCTCCTAGGCTTCAAACTTAAAGACACAACAAGTCTACTGGTAGTTCTTACCAGCAGACTTGGTGAACTGTTTCCAAGTGTTCTTTCCACTGCTGTAACTGTCTCTATAGTTAACAGCATACATTCTGGAACATTGTGTTAAAAGTTTTTAATTGTTAATAGGCTATTCAACCCCCCCCCCTTCTAGCCTATTATTGTGCCCTTTTGGACTAACAATCAAGTCTAAATATATCTATTGAAGCTTCAGCATATGAGATACCCTCTTTTATTTAAATGCAGTAGATACCCTTTTGGACTTGGTTAAACAGCCTTCTTCAAATCAAAATTTTATCTGCTTAAAGCTAAGTCATCAGCAGCTAGCAGCTGCTGATAACATTGTGTTAGTTATGCAAATATTTTGAACTCTCTATTTGCTGAAAACTATTTACTATTGAAACGTTTGACATTCACTCTCATATATTAAATTATTATTTGTTCATCTATTTTTAAACAAAAGAACTATTCACATGTCTTGTCAAGAGAACACTTTCATGTATGTCTTAAATGTTCTTCTATATTATATCCTAGCTAACCACTCTCTTTATTATTTCATCCTAGGAAATACTCTCTGTCTTTTATCCTCTGCAAGATTTTTGTGCATTCAATGAAAGATTTCTTCATCATCATGTCTTCAAGAGAGTCAAGTCTCAAACGGCTACATTCCTGAAGATCTCTATAAAACATTTGAAGAAAGGATTAAAGATGATACACCTTCGCAGAATTACGTGCACAGTTCTCATAAATCTCAAATCCTCAAAGTACACTGAAAAAGAGACAAATATGTAGAAGCCTTCATCTAATCTTAGAACTTCAATCTTTCTTTGAAGAGCTTCTTTTATCAAACATTTACTAGATAATCTCTCACATATTATTCTTTTTAGTTTTTGTTTGAACAATCACTGTTTCGTTTGTTCCTTCATTCTTTCGAATCTTTAAGGAACCTTTGATTGTTGCACGAGTTTGATCCTTTCTTAGATCAACTCACTCAAACACTAGGTTTTTTATTGTACACAATTCGTTAGTGATCATTAGTTTCTTAATATATTTTAGTACACTTCAAAAATCCAAGTTTGACCAACTTGATAGTGGACGCAACATTTTATTCTGTGAACCACTCCAAATATTGTGTTTGGTGTACATGTTGTTTTCACTGTTTATACACTTAAGCAACTGTTATCTACTAAAGTGTTTAACAGTTACATATTTGAATTCTTTGCTTAGTTGATCTTGTATATATATATTATCTTTCATTTCAGTCCATATACTTTAATGATCAAAAGAAAACCAAACCAAATTGTTTTATGTTCAACAGCTGCTACCTGTTGATTTACGTCAGCTGTTGAAAACTTATCTTTTCTGATGCAACTCTTAAAGGTTTTCAAAACAACCCTCAAAGTTTTTTAAAGGCTATTCACCCCCCCTCTAGCCTTATTTTGTTGCCAACTGAACTTACAATTGGTATCAGAGCTTTACTTTTTGAAAATTATTATTTTTCAAGTTTAAAAACTTGAAAGTTCAATCATGGCAACCCTAAAAGCTTTTCAATCAAACAATGTCACTCAAGTACCTATTTTTTATGAAGATCACTTTGATATATGGAAAGAAATGATTACAAGATATTTGAACAACATTGATAAATGATTGATGATATGTATAAGAGATGGTCCTATGCATCCCATGAAAATAAACACTAAAGTTGGAAAATCTTCTAATGCAAATGATGATGATATAAATCCTCTTGCTGCTGCTATTGAAGAATATGTTCTCAAACCTCAATCAGAATGGACTTAGGAGGACAAAACAACTGATGGGCTGGATGCTAGGGTTGTTGACAATTTATCAAGTGTTGTTCCAGATGAAAACCATAAACAAATTTATGACTGTGTTATAGCCAAAAAAATATGGGATGCTCTTGTTGAATATGTGGAAGGGGATCAAAATACAAAGGACAACAAGTTTTATGATTGAATATAAGAGTTTGATGCATTCAAGAAGGATCCAAAAGAATCTCTCAAGAATGCCTACGACATATTTCTTGAGGTAAGTAATAGATGCTCTTCTCTTGGCAAAGTGTATAGTATGAAAGATTTAAATATGAGATTTCTTAGTAGCTTGGGAAACCTATGGCATATTAAGGTAATTGTCATAAAAGAAGCAAGAGACTTGAACAAAACTCACATATGTAGTCTTGGTGCCAGTCTCAAAATTTATGAGAAGGAAACTCTTAAAACTCAAGAAATTGAGAAAAGTTTCGAAGACATCTCTTTGCATGTACAAGAAGAAACACCAGAAGCCTCTACATCTTTGTCAAATGATGACTTCGATGAAGATGAATTTGCTGTCTTTGAAAAACAATTTAAAAAGTTATAATCTTTCAAAAGAAATTTTCAAAAACCTTCTTCAAACCTCCAAAGACCCTCTTCTTCAAACTATCAAAAGCCTTACTTCAAATCTAATGAAGTCAAGGATGATGAAGAAAAACTCTTGTGCTTTAATTGTAGAAAACCTAGACATTATGCTTCAAACTGTCCATCTACCAGACATAAGTATTACAAGAAAGCTCCCAAAACCTTTGAAAAAAAAGGGTTAGTTGTAAAAGATACAAATCTAGCAACATGGATTAAGATAGATTTATAAGATGGATATGCTGATTTTGTACAAGAAGAAAAGTTGTAGAATCAGATGTTTATGATTCAAAAAATAAATCTGATGATGAGCTTCCAAACTTATCTATTGAAGGTCATACGTTGTCCAAGGTCATCCAACCTGAACAGTTTGTGATCAAGGAAAAAAAGGAAATGATTTTTACAGACAAAGCATAAATAGTCAACCAACCAAATGGAAAAGAAAAATCAACTTCTTCAAGGACTGCTGACATCAACATAACCAACTTGTCAAAAGAGCAGGAGTAGAAGTCTTCTGAAAAAAAGGTTGATGATCTCTTGGAACAAATGTAAAAAATGTATTCTAAGTTTGAAACACTAAAAAGGATTCACATATCTTTGTCTAGTCATTTTAAAAGAGTTTCTGATGAAAACAATGAGCTTCAAAAGATCAATAAGCTTTATAAAGTTTAGGAGAATGAATTGATGTAACTTAAAAGCTTAAATGAACAATATGAGACTCAAGTTAAAGTCTCAGTAGCTCAGATAACTGACCTTGTAGAAAGGAATCAACGACTAATCAATGTTGTTGACACATACTCAAAGTCAAAAGTTGTTGTTGAAACTACCATCAATCAAGAGAAAGATCAAGAAGATCAACATGGTCTTGGATTTTCAAAAACTAATGAAAACTGTGAAATCAGACAGTCAAATGATGAACCAAAAGTTCTGCTTAAAAAGAACAAAGGATCTACTTATAGTGTCGTTTCTCATAAATATTCTAAGAATCAGCTTTAGAAGTCCTTTAATAAAATTGAGAAGCTGAACCAGAATAAGTGTCTGCCTTCTGCTGACAATCCTCAAAAACTATCAGCAGCTGAAACAGTTGATAAATCTCAAACTGCTGATAGATGCCAACCAACTGATAAAATGGGAGGAATTAGAAGGAAAGTTGCTTACAAGTTTAAACCAATTAAATTTGTGGCTGCTAAAACTTCTACTAAAATACAAGATGAAACAAAAGGTTCCATTCAAATGACTAACAAAACTGGTTATCACAAATGTAAAGTCTGTTCTACCCTTGGTCATCAATCTCATGAATGCTTATTTAGATTTAATCCTACTGACAAAGCCAAGATGCTACCCCTAAGGGGGTGGCCCAGTGGTAGACATGGGGCTTCACAAAGAGTGAGGTCTCATGTTCGATCCCTTCCCATGCCCCCCTTAGGAGGAAAAAAAATAATAATTAAAAAAAAAAAGACAAAGCCAAGATGCCTAAACTAAGGCAGGTTTGGCTACTAAAGAATGCTAATCCTCTGGACCCAAACCAATAAGGGTACCATGATGAAATTGTTCACATTTTAGGTATATATGATTTATGGCAAATGATCAAACAACTAATGTGTGGATAGTAGACAGTGGATGCTCCAGACACATGACTGGGTCAGCTGAACTACTTACTAACATTATCTCAGCAAAAGGACCCTATGTCATTTTTGGAGACAATTTCAAAGGTAAAACCATATGATATAGATCCATTGTAAAAGGATCCATAAAGATTGATAATATATCTTTCGTACAAAATTTGAAACACAACATATTGAGTATATCACAATTCTGTGACAAATGTATGAGCTGTACTTTCTCTTCTACTCATTGCTTTACATATGGAGTTTTACTTACTGGAACTAGAAAAAGAAATATTTTTTCTATTGACTTACTTTCTATTGAAAGCAAAACTCAAATATGTTTGATATCTAACAATGTTTCAAACACTTAATGCATGTGGCATAAAAGACTTTCACACTTAAATTTCAAATATATTTCAAAACTTTTAAAAAGAGTTTTAGTGAATGGTCTGCCACCAGTTAATTTCCTAGTGATAAGAATGTGTTTTAGGAAAAATCAAAAAAACATCTTTTAAACCCAAACCATGTCTTTCTACTAGAAGAATACTTGAATTATTGCATATGGATTTGTTTGGACCAGTTTCTACTTCAAGCTTAGGTGAAAGCAGGTATACCCTAGTTGTTGTTGATGATTATTCAAGGTATACATGGGTTGAAATGATGCAGTCCAAGGATGAAACTTATGGAATACTCACTGCCTTGTTCATAAATCTTCAAACTAAAAAAGAATGTGACATTATAAGGGTAAGATCTAACAATGAGACTGAATTCAAAACCTTGGAATGGATACCTACTGTGATGATCATGGTATAGACCACAATTTCTCAGCTGTAAGAACACCTCAGCAGAATGGTGTTGCTAAAAGGAAAAACAAAACTCTTATTGAAGCAGCTAAACCCATGATTGTTGAAGTGAATCTGCCTAAATACTTTTGGGCAGAAGCTATTAACACAACATGTTTCACACAGAACAGATCTCTCATTAACAAGTTTCATGATAAGACACCTTATGGATTGTAGAGAGGCAGAACACCCAACATTGCCTATTTCAAAATCTTTTGGTGCAAGTGCTACATTCACTACAATGGTAGTGACCACAGAGCTAAATTTGATGAGAAAGTTGATGAAGGTATTTTCGTTGGTTATGCTAAACACAGTAGAGCTTATAGAGTGTATAATATAAAATTTCAAATAACTGTTGAAACTATGCATCTTACTTTTGATGAATTTTCTTTACTTGAATGAGACTCAAGATGTTTCTAACTATTTGAGATTTTTTAGATAGAAAACAATAGCAGCTTAACACAGAGCAATCCTCCATCATCTACTCTTCTTATTGATAGCTCAATTGTCCAAAATACACTTCAGCAGGACGGCCAAACTTCATCAGCTGATACTAAACCAGCTGATCATGTATCAACCGATCCTTCAGAAGTTGAAATCCATCAAACAACTGAACCATCTTCTTCACAAATTGACATACCTACTGTTACTCTTAACCCCATTCCAGATCTTCCCAAAGAAATTAGAGAAGCCAAACATCACCTAGTTACAAACATCATTGGTGATCCATTTGGTGGCTTAAAGACAAGAATCAGCTCAAGAAATGAGACTCTTGACTCTCATGCTTTTGTATCCTCTATTGAACCTAAAAAGATTGATGAAGCTTTGGAAGATCCCTACTGGATTGAGGTTATGCAAAAAGAGCTAAATCACTTTCAAAGATGTCAAGTATGGAAAATTGTTCCAAGACCTACTGATCAACAAATAATAGGAACCAAATTGGTCTTTAGGAACAAGCTGGATGAAGATGGAAATGTCACAAGACAAAACAAGGCTGGTAGCCCAAGGCTATAGATAGGAGAAATGAATTGATTATGATCAAACATTTGCTCATGTTGTAAGACTAAAAGTTATCAGATTGTCCCTTGCATATGCAACCATCAAAATCTATCAAATGGATGTGAAGAGTGCATTTCTCAATAGAGACCTTCAAGAACAAGTACACGTTGAACAACCCCCTGGGTTTCAAGACCACAAAAGGAAAGACCTGTATACAAGCTTAGAAAAGTTTTGTATGGACTCAAACAAGCCCCAAGAGCCTGGTATGAAACTCTTTCTAAATTTCTCATGGAAAAAGGTTTTCAAATAGGTAAAATTGATACAACTCTCTTTACCATGAAACACAAAGGAAACATTTTATTAGTTCAAATTTATGTTGATAATATTTTTTTGGTTCTACTAATGATGTTTTGTGTAAGAGATTTGAAAACCTAATGAAAAAAAAGTTTGAGATGAGCATGAGGGAGAACTCACATACTTCCTTGGTTTGCAAATCAAGCAAACTGAAGAAGGAATATTTATCCATCAAGCTAAGTACACCAAAGAGCTTATAAAGAAATACAATTTGTAAAAAACCAATTCAGCAAATTCTCCAATGAGAGTTGAATGTCATCTTGTTACAGATGACAAAGGTAAATCAGTAAATATGACTGAATACAGAGGTATTGTTAGATCTCTTTTATATCAAACAACTAATAGATCAGATATTATGTTTGTTTTATGTATTTGTACACGTTTTCAAGCTGATCCTAAAGAATCTCACATGATAGCTGCTAAAAGGATTATTAGGTATCGTATAGATATTGAAAATTTTTGCATTTGGTATCCTAGGGATTCTTCTTTCAATTTAATAGGATATTCAGATGCTGATCTTGCAGCTTGTAGAGTAAACAGGAAAAGCACAAGTGGGACATGTCAGTTCCTTGGAAACATGCTAATATCTTGGGCATGCAAAAAGCAAGCATCAGTCTCTACCTCAACAACATAAGCTCAATACATAGTTGGTGGTAGTTGCTGCTCACAAATCTTATGGATGAAGTAACAGCTCTTGGACTATGAGATGCCCATGAAAACCTATCATATATTATGTGATAATACTTCTGCTATATCTGTGTCTCAAAATTCTGTCATTCATTCTAAAACCAAGCATATAGATATAAGATATCACTTTCTTAAAGATCATGTTGAAAAAGGTAATATTCAGCTAGAATATGTTCCCACTGAATTTCAATGAGCTGACATATTTACAAAAGCCTTAAAATCCGATAGATTTGAATTTTTAAGAGGTGAATTAGAATATGTTCAAATTTAACATCTGCAGCTATTTCTAAGCATCAATTGAGTCTATCAGCTGATGACTTAAAAGCCTAAAACACTCAGTCTTTCCTCCAACTGATATGATCTTCCAGTAAGATCTTACATCTGTTGAATTCAAACACTACATAGGTAAGCTGCTGTAGACACTCCAATTTCGTACCCCTGGTATGTGACATGACATAAAATATCAAGACCTGTTAAAACTTAACAAATGTCAAGTTACAGGGTTTAAAAATGCAAAAGGAAAAGCAGGATGCGTAAAACAGTGAAATGTAGGGGCCAAGTGTCACAAAGCAGCCTAAAAAGAGGCCCAGGCGCCACCCACACCCACAGCAGGTGCGGCGCCCAGAGCCATTGTGGGCGGCACCCAATAGTGCTTATACACTCTCCGTTTTGACATTTTGTACAATATTTCAAGCGCGCGGTACAAGTTGATGAAGCATAGAGAAGAAAATTTAATGACGACGAAGTCCTTTCCTCAGCCTATAAATAGAGGCCTTCGTTAGTGAAAATTCACACCACTCACTCACGAGATAGAACGCACACAGTTCACACACCGCTTTCAAAGTACGCAGTGAACGATTGTCTTGAGAGAAAGAGTTCCCCTCCTCCAAAAAGCCTCAAAGCTCCGTCAAATCTCCTCCAAACTTAAATCCAACCAGTCAAAGTGAACCTTAGCCTCCCAGCTAGGATTCCACCCTATTTCTCCGATCCAAAAATCCAAAAAAGAGTAGTTACTCTGTCCGAATCCAGAGGCCAAATCTGTCAGAAGCAAGTAGTTGCTCTGCCCGATTTCCGCCAGAAGCAAGCAAACAACAACCAAAAAACAAACAGTTGCTCCGCCCGTTTCCCGGTGCCAAGAAGCAACTTTCGGAAGCAGTTACTCTGCCCGAATCTCCGCAACAGCAAAAGACTCCTTCTCCCGGAAGGATAGAGCGAGCACAACCCATGCTCTTAAAGGTAAGTGTGGGTCCCCTGGAGTGCGCCCGCGCCCCGCGTGCCCTTGGATAAGGGTGCGCGTACGTGCGGAAGCGGGACACCATGCTTTCCATTCCACCCTCCCTTGTTTAGGGGAGGACAAAATTAAAAATGCAGAAAGGGTGTTGTCTAAGATAGCGCGTTGAATACACCTCGGTGACTTCAGTGAATTTTTGGTCCAATATGGGAGCTTTGGGTTTTCTGTATCAAGTTATCCCTTTTTTAGGGGATTCAAGGATATAGGAATACATCACCCTTTCATTCCTATTCTCCATTTTTTAGGGGAAAACGGAAAAGTGCAAGAAAGGATGTTGCGAGGCCCCACTATGGATTTTATGAAAATTGTCTTATGGCCTATTTCGGATCATTATGAGTGCATTAGGTTTTCTATATCAAGTTATCCCTTTTTTAAGGGATTCCAGGATATAGGAATACATCACCCTTTCATTCACATTCTCTCTTTTTTAGGGGAAAACGGGAAAGTGCAAGAAAGGAGTGTTGCGATGCCCTACTGGATCCAAAATGTTTTATAGAGTCGCCATCTTTATTTTAAGGAAGAAATAAAGAAAAACCAAAAAAGAAAAATCAGAGATTGCAAAAACGGGTTCGGAGGCTAAGTTACGAGTTGGGAAGGTGCTAGGCACCCAACTCGCCCTTTCGGTCTCAAAAGCGGTTTTTGGCTAAAGTATGCTTTTTGTTATATTTATCTAGCAAATAAATAAAGCATTTAAAGACAGGAAATAAAAGCAAATACATCCATGGCAACATTATTTACGGATTTGCAGCTGTCTCCTTACAATAATTACAAATACATTTAAAAGTATTTGGCCATAATAACGGCTCTTTTACATAGTATTTTCTAACTAAATCCGGGCAGCACAACGGCTTATATTTTTATATTAGGCCAGATTTGAAAATAACTTTTTATAAATAAATGCCCTTAAAGGCTTTACCTTTTAGAGCGTGGTGTGCTCGCCCTGTCCTTCTCAAGAGATAGAGTCTTTTTATGCTGCTGCTGCTGCGGTTTGGGCAGAGTAACGGCTTATTTTTGGTGGTTTTGGCCTTTTTACTCGGGCAGAGCAATTTCTCTTTCCGAGGCTTTTGGACTGGGGAAATAGGGTGGATACCTAACTAGAGGGCTAGGGATTACTTTGACCGGTTGGATTTACTTTTGGCAGAGTTTTGGCAGGACTTTGAGGCTTTATAGAAGGATCGCTCCCTATCTCACTTCTCTCATTATTCTCGTAACAACGACACGGAGAGTTTTTGATCTCCTAGCGGTGTCTTACGGTGTGTCTGAAAGTGAGCCCCGAAGGCTCTATTTATAGGCTGAAGGAGGGATTCATCGGGGATTTCTTTTTCTCTCAGCGTGCTTCATTTCCTTGTACACCGCACTTCAGAGATTGCACAATGCGTTAACTGGGGAGTGCACTGTAGCACCTTGGGCGCTGCCATAATGCCCTGTGGGCGCCGCGCCAGAGACCCTATTAGGCCGCGCCCATGCTACTATTCCAGCCTTCATTTTTCACTTTTAGCCCTTGCATTTTACTGTTTTGTGCATCCTGCTTTGCCTTTTGCATTTTTAACTCATGTAACTTGACATTTGTTAAGTTTTAACAGGTCTTGATATCACACGCCAGAGTTACATATTAGGGGTACTAAATTGGGATGTTTACAGTAAGCCTTTAAGAGGTTTTATAAAAAGTGTTATTTTCAGCCGGCCCGATGTAAAAAATATAAGCAGTTATGCTGCCTAAATTTCTATAAAAAAAATAGCACTAAAAAGAGTCATTATTATGGCCAAATATTTATAGATATATTTGTAATTACTGGAAGGAAGCGGCTGCAAGACTGTAATAATGTAGATACAGATATATCTGTTTAAATGCTTTATTTCATATTCTAAATAAATATAATAAAAACATATTCTAGCCAAAAACTATTTTGAGACCGAAAGGGCGAGTTGGGTGTCTAACACATTCCCACCTCGTAACTTAGCCTCTGAACCCCCTTTTACAAACTATGGTTATTTTTTGTTTTTCTTTATTTCTCTTTAAAATAAAGATGGCGACTCTGTTACAACATTTTGGATCACAGTGAGGCCCGCAACATCCTTTTTTTGCACTTTTCCGTTTTCCACTAAACAAGGAAAGATGGAAATGAAAAGGGTGATGCATTTTTTGTATCTTGTTTTCCCCTAAACAAGGGAGGATGAGACATGGAAAAACTCAAAGCACTCATAGTAACCCAAAATGAACCTAAGTCCATAGTGAGGCAGGGCGTATTCCTACGCACCTTCGCAACATCATTTTTTTGCACTTTTCTGTTTTCCCCTTAACAAGGGAAGATGTGAATGAAAAGGGTGATGCGTTTTTTGTATCTTGTTTTTCCCTAAATAAGGGAGGATGAGATACAGAAAAATCCAAAGCACTCATAGTGGACTAAAGCACACTCAGTGACCGAGGCGTATTCAACACGCTTTGGTACTTTTAATTTTGTTTTCCCCTAAACAAGGGAAGATGGAATAAAAAGAGTGATGTCCTTCCCGAGCCGTGTCTTCCCCTAAAAAAGGGAGCACGCGATACGGGGGGAATCTCCCGGGGCACTCACAGTGGCGACTCTGCTGGGAACGTCGTTTTTATTTTAAATAAAAATGAAGAGCTAGACTCATTTTCATAAAAAAGAAAAAAATCAGTTTTCTTTAGTTTCTGGCTAAAATATGCTTAGTATATTTCTTTGGCATTTTAAATATTGCATTTTTATATATTTGTATATATATTTGTGCATAACTGTTCACTTACAACAGTTTCGTTCTAAGTATCGTTACAGGTATAAAAATAATAATAATAATAAGTAGATTTTCGGGCAGTATAACAAAAGGGCTGGGGCTTATTATTATTTTATTTCTCCTTTATATTATTATTCTGCTTGTTTTATTTTATCGCGCAAAATATGTAAATATTATTTCATTCTGTCATTTTATTTTGGGGATTAGGACCAATATGTAATTAATAGAAATAGATAGATTCCTCATTTTTATTTCTATTTTTTGATCTGAATGGTTGCTTGCTCACGCTCAAACTAAATAAGCCGAGAAAATCCACAATGAACAGCAAGACAGGTCATATCTGTTTTATTTATTGCTTTATATCTGGAAAAAAAACATTTTATTGTTTTCTAGATACCGCACACACGTGCACGAATGTAGAGATATTTTGAACTGCTACCCTACACCATAGCCAGCCTACCCCCTGCATCAGCTAACGTTAAATTGCTTATAGTTTCTCAGGACACTTCATGGACCGATCAGTTTTTATATCTCTGAGTTATTGACCAGTCCTTGTGCAAAAAAAAAAAAAAAAAAAAAGCAGAAAAAAAAAACACAAAAGAGCAAAAAGAAAAAGAAGCAAAAAAAAAATACATGAATAAAAATACGCACAGGGGCTGACCAATGATTTTTTGATATTCGACTTAGACCATTTTGAATGGTGGATCCCGGAAAGAGTATAGGCCCTTCGCGTGAGATCAGTCCGATCTTGGGGAGTCGAAAGGCAGGTGGAATACGAGGATCCTATACTCTGAAGAAAGAATCCACTATTCCATGAATAGTCCTGAGACCGTCAAAACAAAGCGGGTGCTTGTCCGATCAATTGTAGGAAAAATAAATAATAATAAAATATATTAATAAAGGCACACTGTACTCTAAACCCAAAAAACCTTCAGCTAACCCTTTCTGATGCCTTCAAACCCCTTTTTTCCTTAGAAACCTGGCCCGAGTTTGGAAAGGCAGAGATACGGGCACAAAGATCAGATCAGAAAGTATTGGGGTCAGATCATAAAAAGACAGAATCAGTAGAGAGGATATAGATTTGAGCAGAATGGCAGCTGAAAATGAGCAGTCTACAGTGGGTACAGATACAGGGGCTCCAGGGTACCCTCCGACTTTGGCTATGCAACAGTGGCTAGATCAAAATTTGGGTGCACAAGCTGATCGCATAATGAGCCAGATGGCAAATCTCATACAAAGTTTAAAGCCCAGTGGTGAGGGAACCTCTTTCCCTGCAGCCCCTCAAGAAGCATCTACTTCTCATGCTCCTCTATACCCAAACCCTCAGCCAAACACTAACCTTCCACCAACCGCAAGCACCCCAATCACCAAATTCTCACCAAATACCTATTATTACCAATATTTCAACCCTTTCTTGCCAAACCCACCATGTCCTTTCCCAAACACCAATATACCCCAAAATCCAAGTGGCCTCCCATTTCCCATCACTAACCCACTCCAAAACAACTCATATATGAACCCCAGAAACTATACCCAGCCGGGACAAGTGACGACCTATCCACCAATCAATGATTTTGGTCGTCAGGCAAAAGCTGCAAATATTCCACCTCCTCAAAATCCATACCAAATACCGCAGCAAGGAATGAACCCAGCCGCTCCCAATCCTTCCAACATATACCAAAACCCAGCACCTCCTCCCACAAAATTAGAGGCAGATATGGAGAACCTAAAAAGTATGATGGACAAAATCTTGAACAAAGGGAAATTTTCTACGCGGGCATTAACACTGCAACCTTCAGCCATACTACGTTCAAAATTCAAAATTCAAAATTTCCGATATAGAAAAATTTGATGGGACTGGATGTCCTATCTCCTACCTAAAATCTTATGCTATTGGAATGCAGTCAAGAGGAGCTAGCTTCGAAGCCATGGCCTCTAACTTCCATCTGACCTTGATTGCGGCTGCTAAGCAATGGCTCATGTTAGTAGATAACAATACGGTTACTACTTGGGACCAAATAGCTGTGGAATTCCTAAAGAGATACAAAGACAATACTACCTCTAAAAATAAAAGGGAACTTGAGGCTTGCACCCAAAAAGAAAATGAAACATTTGCAGAATTTACAGCCAGGTGGAAGAGAAAAGTTGCCCAGACTTTGGACAAACCTAATCCATCTGAATCAGCCCGGTTATTTATAAAAAACCTTCAGCCAATTTATCTTGAATGCATGAGGTATCTTCCCTGCGGTAATTTCAATACCATTGTTGAAATAGGAAATCATATTGATGAAGATATACGTAGAGGGTCCCTAGAAATTGGTACACCTCCAAGTTCATTCTGCTATTCTGGATTATAGGAAAAATCTACGGAAGAAGTCAACATTGTAGAAAGAATCCCGGCTGAAAAATACAGTAGTGTGCCATGGTCATATGGGACGAACAAAACTGCCAATTCTGTTGAGGGAAGCAGTAACACTAACAAAAGTTGCATAAGACCTTACGAAGGAAACAGAAGGCACTACGTTGAATTGTATGCCCCAATGTCACAGATACTACAAGGGTTAACAGCACAAGAAGTCCTTAAGCCCCTTGAAAACTACAAACCTTCAAACTCACTACCTACCAAATGGAGCCGCAACAAGTATTGTGAATACCACCAATCCAGTGGTCATATCAATGACAAATGCTTCTCACTCAGGAATGATATCTAAGACCTTATCGATGATAAAATCATTGAGAAGCCACACCCATGATTGTTTCTGATAAAAGGTGATCAAGCATCGTCCAAAGGAACAACAATGAGAAAAGAATTCAGATAGGGCAGAACTTAGTACAAGAAGTTGTTGGCCACTCAGGGAAGGACAAGGAAAAGCCTTTGAGACTCATCAAACCCTAGAATACCCTTTTGTATACGCCTCCAAAAACCCTTTTTACCTTTGAATCTTCCCTTACCGAATAAAATCCACGGGAAACAATTTATTTTCAAACTTAGCGTCAGTTTTCGAAGACTTTCTATATAGCTTTTCTTTTTCAGGTCACCTATTTCCAAGTATCCCTGGAAAGGTTTTCTTCTAAAGATGATAAGTTGACTCCCTTAAAAACACCCAAATCTACACGTGTTGACAATGAGTCATCTAGAAGATATGGACCCACAAATTATTAAAAACACGTGAAATCTAAAGCAGGCAAGTTGTCTTGACAGGAATCACCTTCAACCCATTGCGGTCGAGCTGTTAGTAGCATACTGGGCTTTCCACCATACACCAAAATCCCTTTGAAAACCTGAAACCCTTTTTTAGCCCACCATGTGCCGAAAATCCCTATTGAAAATAAAACCTTCCGACATCCCCAGCCAAACTATCCCCATGATCCAATTTCCCAAAACTAGGGATGTATCACATTTTTATCCACCGAGAATGATTATCCTTTTGTCCCAAAAGGAGAGATTTTTCCAACTGCTATGATGATGCTTTGAAAAAAAAGAAAAGAGAGAAAAAATCTCTTTGGAGCAAAGTCCATCATTTGTCCATCTTTCCCTCTTGCCCAAACTAATTTGGGGTTTCTTGGGAAAAATCAAGACATACACCTTTTTAGGTGTGGATCGAAAAAAAAGAGGCCCACTATGCCCATAGCCCAAGCCATACCCAAAGTCTAAGCCAAAAGCCTACCATACTCGAAAACAAAAGGCCAATTCTCCATCTAGAACCCACAACCTGAAAAGCCAACCAACGATCAAACTTTTGATCGCCTTTGTTAAACAGAAACCAAATTCCATGAAATGACCTTTCAACCAGAAACCTCAAAGCTAATACATCCCAAATACTTAAACACTATACCCTAACCTTAGTTACCACCTATAGCTCTGTTTCAATTGGTTATAACATGATCTGGGTCCAGGACAGAACTCCTTGCTGAAGACATATAAAATTATCAAAAGATAAATGTTAAGTAGGGTCCATGAAACTTGTGATACTCGATAATAAACTATGGATCATGACTCTTCTTTCGTCCATTAGAGTCATCTCTTTTTCTTTGAACATACTCATTTATGTCTCCCTCAAAAGTCTCTCCAAATCGAGTCTTTCTGGGGCTGTCCCTAGTTAATCTCTTCAGAAACTTGTCCGTCTCATCTTACAAAATATGGTTCATCGAGTCATCCCGGGGCTTTTCCCACCAAACTCATTGGATACGTAAAAGCTCATCATCTCCAGAAACAGCTATCCTTTCCATCTTTGCCTGAAGAAACGAAGAAGCAACAAAACCGTGATCGCTCAAGAATAAGCAGGTTATCATCGCATGCATTGAAAGACTGGCTCCCTATGAGGTAAATGCTCGCTAGGTTGAAAACCCGAAAGGACGACCTAGGCAAAAGTTAGAGCAACAAAAAAAAAAGTGGTCCCTCTGAGGCATTGATCAGTAGGATTCACTGATCTTGTGATTGAATTCCCTTCTTGATTGATTCACTAGTAAAAAAACTGAAAAGTGACCCAGCATTCCACTCACCTTCATTTCAAATATCACAATCAACTCCTATACGCATAACTCTTCATAACCAAAAGTCGCATCCTAATCTCTCTTATCACATCTGCATCCTGACCCGTCTTGTCTTAGCATGTTTAAGAAAACAATAGGCATACATTCATGTCATAAATTCAATTTTTTCGAAAAAAAAAGAGAAAAAAAAGGGAAGAGTTTTTTCCATATGCATGTTATCTTAGCTTGCATCTCGTCATTACATCACATATTTGGTTATCATATTCATATTGCATCATACTTTCATGGAAAAACTTTGGGCGTTGTAATAAATATTACAATATGACGTGAACAAAAACTTTTGAACGTAACAATGAATATTGCAATGTAATATTTGATGAATAATTTGGGGCTTTGCAATGGATATTGCAGAGTGACTTTTTGAACAAAAACTTTTGGGCATTGCAATGGATATTGCAATGTTACTCTTTGAAAAAATGTATATCTTTTGACATTGCAATGGATATTGTAGTGTTACTCTTTGAAAAAATGTATATCTTTTGACATTGCAATGGATATTGCGTCAAATATTAGCTTGAGTTTCTCTCATTAGTAATGCAATAAATATTGCATCAGATCCCTGCATTTACCCTTTATGCATGCATATCACATGAAATTTTGCATCTAGTCTTTGTGATAAGTCTCTTGCGGATGCAATGGATATTGCATATGATCTTTTGTCAGTCTATAATGATGCAATGGATATTGCACCAGATGTCTGTATACATTTTCTCTGTTAGTGATGCAATGCATATTGCATCGGATCTCGCATCAAATTTGTGAAGATGCAATGAATATTGCATCGGATTTCGTGAATTTTGTGATTATGCAATGGATATTACATCAACATCTAAGTTCCTGATAATGCGATGGATATCACATCAAGCATGATAATGCAATGGATATTGCATTTGGCTTTCTGCTAATGCGATGGATATCGCATTTAGCATTGCGATGCAATGGATATTGCATCTGATTCTGTGATAATGCGATGGATATCGCATTTAGTGTTGCGATGCAATGGATATTGCATCTGATTATGTGATAATGCGATGGATATCACATTTAGCGTTGCGATGCAATGGATATTGCATTTGATTCTGTGATAATGCGATGGATATCGCATTTAGCGTTGCGATACAATGGATATTGCATCTGATTCTATGATAATATGATGGATATCGCATTTAGTGTTGCAATACAATGAATATTGCATCTGTATTTATGGTGATGCAATGAATATTGCATCTAGGTTTGTGGTAATGCAATTAATATTGCATTGACTCGCGGCGATGCAATGAATATTGCATCTGGGTTTGTGGTGATGCAATGAATATTGCATCTAGGTTTGTGGTAATGCAATGAATATTGCATTGACTCGCGGCGATGCAATGAATATTGCATCTGGGTTTGTGGTGATGCAATGGATATTGCATCTGGGTTTGTGGTATTGCAATGAATATTGCATTTTGATGTGCGTTATTTTCACTAGGTTGTAATGAATATTGCAACAATCTTTGCGCATCGCAGCTTGTTTATTTGCATGAGGCCGAACTACGTTTGGTCTGATTCCTTTTATTAAGGGATATGTAGGCAGCCTATCTCGATAGATCCGACCATCAGAGCATTTAATTTGCATATCTGCTTAAAAACTACGATAACCTGCTATAATCGACTAAAAATGTCTAGGATATGTGAGATTTGACATGCATTATAAACTGTTGCATTATAACTGCTACCTGTTACATCACTCCACATTGTAATTTCCACGAAATTTGGAAGTCTATTTCTTATCAACGATGTTCGTTTACTCGGTAAGCTTTGGGTTACCCGTAAACTCCCTCGTTGAGTGGCTCCGTAGACACCCCAATTTCGTACCCCTGGTATGTGACATGACATAAAATATCAAGACCTGTTAAAACTTAACAAATGTCAAGTTACAGGGTTTAAAAATGTAAAAAGGAAAAGCAGGATGCGTAAAACAGTGAAATGCAGGGGGCCAAAGTGTCAAAAAGTAGCCTAAAAAGAGGCCCAGGCGCCACCCACACGGCCACACCCACACCCACAGCAGGCGCGGCACCCAGAGCCATTGTGGGTGGCGCCCAATAGTGTTTATACACTCTCCATTTTGACATTTTGTACAATATCTCAAACGCGCGGTACAAGCTGATGAAGCACAGAGAAGAAAATTTAATGACAACGAAGTTCCTTCCTCAGCCTATAAATAGAGTTATTCGATAGTGAAAATTCACACCACTCATTCACGAGACAGAACGCACATAGTTCACACCCTGCTTTCAAAGTACGCAGTGAGCGATCGTCTTAAGAGAGAGAGTTCCCCTCCTCCAAAAAGCCTCAAAGCTCCGTCAAATCTCCTTCAAATTTAAATCCAACCAGTCAAAGTGAACCTTAGCCTCCCAGCTAGGATTCCACCATATTTCCCTGGTCCAAAAATCCAAATAATAGCAGTTACTTTGTCCGAATCCAGAGGCCAAATCTGCCAGAAGCAAGCAGTTGCTCTGCCCGATTTCTGCCATAAGCAAGCATACAACAGCCAAAAAACAAGCAGTTGCTCCGCCCGTTTCCTGGTACCAAGAAACAACTTTCTGAAATAGTTACTCTGCCCAAATCTCCGCAACAGCAAAAGACTCCATCTCCCAGAAGGACAGAGCGAGCACAACCTACGCTCTTAAAGGTAAGCCTTTAAGAGGTTTTATAAAAAGTGATATTTTCAGCCAGCCCGATGTAAAAAATATAAGCAGTTATGATGCCTGGATTTTTATAGAAAATAGCATTAAAAAGAGTCATTATTATGGCCAAAAAATTATAGATATTTTTTAAAAATATTTATAGATATATTTGTAATTACTGGAAGGAAGCGGCTGCAAGTCTGTAATAATGTAGATACAGATATATCTGTTTAAATGCTTTATTTCATTTGCTAAATAAATATAATAAAAACATATTCTAGCCAAAAACTATTTTTGAGACCGAAAGGGCGAGTTGGGTGCCTAACACCTTACCACCTCGTAACTTAGCCTCCGAACCCCCTTTTTACAAACTCTGGTGTTTTTTTCTTTATTTCTCCTTAAAATAAAGATGGCGGCTCTGTTATAACATTTTGGATCACAGTGAGGCCCGCAATATCTTTTTTTTACACTTTTCCGTTTTCCCCTAAACAAAGAAAGATGGAAATGAAAAAGGTGATGCATTTTCTGTATCTTGTTTTCCCCTAAACAATGGAGGATTAGACACGAAAAAAATCCAAAGCACTCATAGTGACCCAGAATGAACCCAAGTCCACAGTGAGGCAGGACGTGTTCCCACGCGCCTTCGCAACATCCTTTTTTTGCACTTTTCTGTTTTCCCCTAAACAATGGAAGATGGGAATGAAAAGGGTGATGCATTTTATGTATCTTGTTTTCCCCTAAACAAGGGAGGATGGGATACAGAAAAATCCAAAACACTCATAGTAGACTAAAGAACACTCAGTGAGCGAGGCGTATTCAACGCGCTTTTGACAACACTCTTTTTGCACTTTTAATTTTGTTTTCCCCTAAATAAGGGAAGATGGAATGAAAAGAGTGATGTCCTTCCCGAGCCACGTGTTCCCCTAAAAAAGGGAGCGTGTGATCTAGGGGGAATCTCCTGGGGCACTCACAGCTGCTGAACTCTTAACATTTGCTGAATGTAACTCAGCAAATGGTCTTATTTTAAAATATCCAGATTATTTGACGTTCTCACTTATTCTACATTAAAACTCAACTGCCCCTCTATAAAACACTATATATTCTTCTGACAATTAACACAAGTTTTAGCACAAACATATCCCCAACACTAAATTATTTATTCTTTAAGATAAAAATTTCTATCATCATTTAATGATTAAGAAATAGCCCAATATTTTCCAAAAAATAATGACACGTTCTTAAATACTGTCACTGTCAACCTCTGAATATCAGTGCATTAATTATGATGAACCACATTTTTACTTCAAAACATCCCCTCGTCATTATCTTTATTCTTTATCACAACCACACATCTCTTATCATTCAATTCTTTAGTATAACAAATTGAAAAATAAATTGTACTTATCATTGTATACCATATCTCATCCATTAAAAACTCTAATTTTCAATATTTAAACAAAATTAATTTCATCACCATCGTTTTCCTACATAAACCCCGCAAAATCTATTTCAAACTTCATTGCTTTCAAAAGAGTTCATATTCCATTAGTTACTTCTATATCACCCTTACTCTTCAAGTACTTCTTCTACAATCTAATCATTAACTTAAGTTTCATGTCTCTAAATCTCCCAGGATCTATGGCATATAACACCTACCTTGTTTGCAACACTCCAACTCGTGAAATTGAAACTCTTTCTACTGAACCTCAAACCACACAACTTTTCCCCCACTCTCCAATCTCACCTTTCACCCCATATACTCTCCCTACAAAAAATGTCCTATTTTGTTTCTTCCAAACTGGGTTTTTCCCATTGATCATCTACTTATTTTTATTCAATCTCTTATTTCCTCCCATGAAGAGAAAAAAGAAGAAAAACCTTTGATCATCCTAGATGAATACGTTGATAAAGACTTCAAAAGAAAACTACATGTTCTTTATCCTCCAACTCCTATTCACTTGTCTCCAATTGAAAATGTTGTCACTTATGGCCAGTACTTCGATCTTCTGCCACGTCACTGGAATGCCTTCTACCTATCCAACGATAGATTTGTCCAGGATGAACTTATCCTATCTGTCTGGCAAATATATCGAGAATTCTATGGTATTAAACCATTTTCTCTTAATGACCCTGTGAGTGTCCCGTTTTTCGACCTCCCACCCACTTTCTCATGTCTCAGGGGAGAGGTTGAAAAATGGGGCACTCACAGTGGCGACACTGTGAGTGCCCCGTTTTTCTACCTCTCCCCCGCAGCATGAGAAAGTGGGTAAGAGGTCGAAAAACGGGGCACTCACAGACCCCTATCTTCAAGGCAGACCAGCAACTCCAACTGATTGCCTAATCATCAAAAATCATCATCTACTACTTTTGCCCCATCTAAACTAGAAACAATACAACAGATGGCTATGGAGTTTATCGATGTCTGCATCCGTGATGCTAAAAATCATAATAGGGCTCTTCACCTATAGCAGCTGTCTCAGTCAGGAGGAGCATCTACTTCTACACATCCTCCACTATTCTCTTCTGTAAATCTTGTTGATGTTGATGAAAATACACTTGTTGATTCACCTCCAGCCTTACCTTTTAAACCAACTGTATAAGTCCAGTTGACAACAAATAAGGCTAAAGGGGGGTGCATAGCCTTTAAAAATTTTGAGGGTCATTTTGAAATACTTTAAAAGTTGCAACAGAAAATACACTTTTGTCGGTTAGCTGATGTTATGTCAGCTGACTGATGAAATAAGATTTCTTGATAAGCTGACGTTGTTAGCTGAGAAGAAAATAGGCCAGTTAGCTGACAAAGTTTTAAATGTATTCTAAAGAATTGAAAAACAATTTATAAAACAAGTAAGTAAACAACTTATGAAATGGACTAGCTGACACTTAAGTAGATTGAAATTGCTTAACTGTTAGGACAGTTTGTAAAAGCTGATAAGTAAAAGACAAAGCAGTTGAAGTAGTTCACAATAAAAGCTGCTACGTCCACTATAAAGTTGGTCAAACTTGGATTTTTGAAGTGCACTAATATTATTAATAATCTAAGTGATCACTAATGGATCAGTGTACAACAAAGATCATTGTTTAAGGAGTATGATTGAAAGAAAATCACACTCGTGGGATAATCAAATGATTCTTTAATGAATATGAAAGAAGTAAGGAATAACTAAACAATGATTGTCAAACAAAGAATTATAAATGAATAGAAATCAAGGACAGTCTACCTAATGTTTCGGTTGAGGCACTTCAAATGAGAATTCTACTTGAGAGAGTATGAATGCTTCAGTTGTTTCTTCAAGAGGTTCATGTGGATATATATAGAAGAATTTGAAATGCAATCTCTTAGAAACACTTTTGAATTTTGAACAGCTCCAATAATTTGAGAGTATATGTTCTTCAAGATATTATCATATACTGTAAGATATGGCTTACTAAGGGAGGTTTTCGCAAAGCACAAACAAATAAATCGGTTAGTACTCAATATGTTTTTTCCATAAAAGGAAGCAGGCTGACATACTTTGTTTTAGAAGAAATTGCTAGCTGACGTAGGTCAACTGGATATATAAACTGAAGGTCAATGCTAGCAAATTACTAAACATGTAAACAGCCTTAATGGATTTAAGCAAATCTAAATAAGCATATTTCAACAAGCTGCTAAGCCAGCTAAGCATGTGCTCCTACCTCCTACCTCCTACCTCCTACCTCTTCCAAACCTCTAAGGCCAGTTATCAAAAGATAGAAAAAGTAGAAGAAGATTATAAGTCAACCTATCTCTCATCCATCTGTTCAGCAACCAATCTTTATTGATAAATCATAAGCTGATACAGAACCTGCTCCTCCATCTATAGATGTCTATGTAACCCTTGAATACCACACTCTTGTGCTACATCATCTTCAAACTCAGCTGAACTTCATTGTCCCAACATTAGAAGTACTATCTCCACTGAAATTCAGGTAGCCATAGCCACTGGTGCTCCTCGCGATGCCACTATATATGATTGGAATTCCATTCTAGCTTTCCAACAAGATTGGGCTACAAGGGCGGAAAAAGCAGAAATTGTTGTATTTAAAACCCTTCAGGGGGAGAAAGTGCAAAGATCAAAAGCTGAAGCATATCAAGCAAGAGCTAATACATATCTGCTAGAACTCAAAGAACTAAAGAGACAAGTAAAAATGAAATAAGCTACTGAAATGGATTCATGGGCGTGAACAAATTTAAATATTGCTTGCTTATCATTTTATATGTTCTGCTTCTAGTAACATCTTATGCAGGGATAAATGGTTTTACACTTGCTTATACTTTATTGTAGAAACTTGCATGCTTTAAATTTACTTAAAATCATTAAGTTAAAACAGCTAGTTTATATTTGATCAAATCGTTAAAGATGTTTTACTTAGACTTTGTATCAAGTCTAAATATATCCGTTGAACCTTCAGCAGATAAGATGCCCTCTTTTATTTAAATGCAACAAATACTTTTTTGGACTTGGTTAAGCAACTTTCTTTAAATAAAAACTCTGTCTGCTTAAAGCTAAGTCATCAGCAACTAGGAGTTGCTGATAACATTGTGTCAGTATATACCAAATATTTTGAACTCTTTATCTGTTGAAAACTATTTACTATTGAAACGTTTGACATTCAAGCTCTTATATTAAATTATTATTTGGTCATCTATTTTCAAACAAAAAAACTATTCGCATGTCTTATTAATAGAACACTTTCGTGTATGTATTAAATGTTCTTCTATATTATATCCTAGCTAACCACCCTCTTTATTATTTCATGCTAGGAAATACTCTTTGTCTCTTATCATCTGCAAGATTTCTGTGCATTCAATGAAAGATTTCATCATCATCATGTCTTCAAGAGATTCAAATCTCAAACGGCTACATTCCTGAAGATCTCTATAAAACATTTGAAGCAAGGATCGAAGATGATACACATTCGCAGAATTACCTTCACGGTTCTCATAAATCTCAAATCCTCATAGTACAACGAAAGAGACAAATACGTCGAAGCCTTCATCTAAACTTAGAACTTCATTTTTTCTTTGAAAAGCTTCTTCTATCAAACACTTACTAGATAGTCTCTCATATATTATTATTTTCTAGTTTCTATTTGGACAATCACTGTTTCGTTTGTTCTTTCATTCTTTCGAATCTTTAAGGAACATTTGATTGTTGCACGAGTTTGATCCTTGTTTAGATCAACTCACTCAAACACTAGTTTTTTTATTGTACACAATCCGTTAGTGATCATTAGTTTCTTAATATATTTTAGTACACTTTAAAAATCCAAGTTTGACCAACTTGGTTATGGACGTTGCAGTTTCTTCTGTGAACCACTCTAACTAATGTGTTTTGTGTACTTGTTGTTTTCACTATTATACACTTAAGCAGTTGTTATCTACTTAAGTGTTTAACAGTTACATTTTTGAATTCTTTGCTTAGTTGATCTTATAAATATTATCTTTCATTTCAATCCTTATACTTTAGTGATTAAAAGAAAACCAAACCAAACGGTTTTACGCTCAGCAGCTGCTACCTACTGATTACATCAACTATTGAAAACTTATCTTTTCTGTTGCAACTCTTAAAGATTTTCAAAACAATCCTCAAAGTTTTTTAAAAGCTATTCACCGCCCATCCTCTAGCCTTGTTTTGTTGTCAACTAGATTTACAAATAGTCTCTCCCTTTATATTATTGTATGAGTGGACACAATTACTCATTAAATACCTATTAAGTAATAAGTATTATATGTTTTATTATTAAAATACTTTTTAATTCTCAATATATTAACAAACAATGTTGTTATCTTTTTCTATTTTCATTTTTTTCGTAAACAAATGTTTAGTTGATTATGTTTGTGAATCTTGTCCTGTTTCATTATCCAAGAAAATAATATCATAAATGCATTTGCCCACTGAATTTTTCAAATATAAGTTATTTTTTATTACTAAAAATAAAAAGAAAAAAAATAATTTAAGCATTATTATTTCAAAAGTTAATTAAATAATAGCATTATGATAGGTATATGAATTGATTATTGGTTTCCATCAATTCAAAATTTTAAAATTTTCAATAGCAGTAGGCAAGAAAAATGTACCATAAATCTTATGATACTATATCACAATTATAACCTAAAAGTTTGATAGACTACAAATGTTCTTATTAGATTTTTTTTCCTATTATGCAACTTGACTCAATTCATACATTTAATTGATTAAACTTAATTTTTTTAAGAAAATAAAATTGAAAAATAATAACTATGTTGTTCATTTGATATCTTCTGAACTAAAAAAATGTTGAAAGGTGATTTACAAACATATACTCCTACTTTACTAGACAAATTAATAATCCATCCGTTCCAAAATTATTGTTCTACTTTCTTTTTTTGTCCGTTCCACAAGAAAAAGACCGAAAAAGCTTTTTTTTTCTCCAAATAATTGTTTTTTTCAAAAAATTTCTTTTTAAGAAAACATTTTTATCACTTTACCTTTAATTTTTCTACTTACTTTTAATTATGGCTACATGCTCAAGGGTATTATAGGAAATCACACATTACATCAATATTTCTAACACAGTTAATTACTTTTTTAAACGATGTATCGGATCAAAAAAGATGATTATTTGAAAACCAACGGAGTATGAGCTAGTAATTATAGCAAAAGATAGCTTTCTATCAGCATATATTTTCTTTATGAATAATTGTTGGTCAGTTCTTTTTCAAAGTTTTCAACCGGCTACCCCTTATAAAAAAAAATTTAATCGGTAAAAGGCTTATTCATGAAAGTGTTCCTAAAATGACCCACAACAAAATCACAGCCAACGTCACCAATGTCGTCATGAAATTGCTCAATATCGTAAGTCATTTTAGTATAATTTCGAGTTAGGTTGGAGAAAGTATGACGTCTATTTCGAATTTTGATAATTGACAACTGAATCATAACCATACGCTTTATCATATGGAATCCGGGGTCTCAAAAATCATGCGACGTTGTGATGGATATTGAGTGAATCATTCTTCTTAACCTTAAGCCAATCTTCATCTGCTAGTTACTCGATATAGCTAGTGGATGATCCAAAACGTCTTGCCTATAATAGCTCTATTCTGACAAAATCAAACATTTATAAAAAGTTGCTATGCAAGTAAACTACTCAATGAATTGTCTGGCACAAAATTTGAGTCGTGACATAGAAAAATTGAATCGTGATGCAACGAATTTTAATCGTGATGCATTGCAATGTAGTAGAAATAACAATTACAAAATTTAATAGCTATGCACAAAATTTTATCGTGATGCATTAACTTTGAATCACGATGCATGATTTGTGCATCACAATGCTCAAATTGCATATTGTATTTGAGAAAATGTTGATTCGTGCACGTGCTCGATTCATTAAGGATGTAGTCGACATTTTGCCACAAAAGTGTCTTCTATGATTCTATCGGTTTAAGAAAAGTAGCAGAGAGTAAAACGGTTCTAAAAGTTTCAAAAGGGACCGGCCCAAATTTCACCATTTTTTTAACTAGGTAATTAGCTATGTCATTGATAAGTAAAATTCTAGCAAATCAATAGTCCATATGTTGTGATTGAATTGCATAAAATATGCTCATTGTTGGACACCTTTTTAAATCGTGATGCATCATTTTTTTTAATCAAAATGTATCATTTATTAATCGTGATGCATCTAAGGTTATTCATAACGATTTGGGAGTAGTGTTAAGTATTTCATAGCACTATTGTTATATCCAAGGTTATTAATAAGCATTTAGTAGTAGTATTGTAGGTAGCAGGTTTATCTTCATGTTAGTAATATTTTTTAGATAAAAAGTAAATTATGATACACAATTTGGAATCACAATACAACTATTGGAATTGTGATGCATCAATTTGAAATTAGAATACAAAAGTAAATCTCAATGCACAATTTGAATTTATGATGAACAATTTAAATTTGTGATGCACAAACTGGATTCTAGATGCAGAAACTCCTGATGCATAATTTGGATTTGCGATGCACAAATGTATTCATGGTGCACAAATTGGATTCCCGATGCACAATTTAGATTTGCGATGAAAAAACTGGATTTCCGATGTAGAAAATCTCGATGCACAAATGGATTCGTGATGCACAAACTAGGTTCCTTATGTAGAAAATCCCAATAACAATTTGGATTTTTGATGTACAAATTGGATTTGTAGGATTCCCAATGCAGCATGTGCCTGATCGAATTTCATTAAGAGTATACTCATCATTTCGCCCTCGCCTTAAAAAATGTCATCTACCGATTTAAAAAAAAGTATTGATTATTCTAGCGATTGAAAATGTTGGAAAACAAATCTGACTAGATTTCACCCATATATCACATTTGTCATAACCTTATTGATTAATGGGCTTATGATAACTAGACTAACTCCTCCCGCACTACGTTACCAATTACGGGCTCAACTTTGGACTTTTCTTACTCCTTGCCTGAACTCCACAAAAGAGCATATTTTTGGATGATAGCCAGTCCGGTCCACTGTAGAGAAAATATAACCCCAAAAGTACACAATAATTTTTTTACACCGCTATAGTATACTTTTGGGGGAGAAATGATAAAGATATACTTGATAAAGGAAAGGTGTGCGGACAAAGTCACTGCCCAAATTTGGACATCGCAAGGAAAAAACTTTGGCATCATTTAAAATTTTGGGCGTTGCAATGCAAAAGCTTACTGTCCAAATTCAGGCATCTCAAGAAAAAAATTTGGACATCATTCAAACTTTTGGCCGTCGATCAAAAATTTTGGCGTCGTTCAAAATTTTGGGCGTCATTCAAAATGTTGGTCATCATTTAAAATTTTGGGCATTGTTCAAAAATTTGGTCATCGAGGCCCACATCGAAAGCAGGTCTGGAAACTAAACATCATAGTATCAAAATATCGGGCATCATAGTATCAAAACATTGGGCATTGCTCAAAACATTGCCGAAATAACTAGTACCTCTACATCTTCTTGGAGCATTTTAAGCGCATCCAAAATGGTAGGCAACAATACCCACATCAGAGGCAACGACGCCCACATTGGAGTCATTGCTATAGTGTACTCTCATGTTCAAATTTTGCACATACACTCAATATTTTGTTTGATTCCAAACTAAGCATTAATTGAACACTGCTACAAATTGAACACTCTTGTTCACAACTAATCCATAAATTGAACACTGTCCCTAAATCTTTGTGTAAAAATTGAGCATCAGAAAACTTTTGAAACTCAAAACAGTGCTTAAACATTATTTTTTTGCCTTAAAACGAAGACATTCCTGAAAGAACCCCAATGAGTTTGTAGATCTCGTCGAAAACTTCTATTTGATATGTGATGGGTCTTGTAATTCATTCGGGATCAAAAGTTATAAAGAAAGTGGTCGGGGAAGATGAAAAGTGGTCAACAATTGAGAAAAGTGGTTTAACTGGATGTGAAGAAGACGAGCAATATTGGAAAAATGGTAGTTTAGTATTTACAATTTCAGGAAAGTATACCGACTCACTATTAATCACATATTTTTCTTTGGATAAAATTGCGGGCTTGTCCACTTTTTAAAGTTTCTAAACGCTAAGGTATCCTCACTTTTTCTTTTCAATTGGAAAAAAATCACTTCTTGTGACAAAATAACATTTTAATGAATCGTAGGCGTGCTACGGATATCATTATTTTTGCATCGTGATGAAACTATTTTTGACTTACGATGAAATAATTTTTGAACCACGATACATAAGTTTTAATTACCTAATCCAAATTTGCACCGCGATTAATTAAATGTTGAATCGCGATACATAAAATATTATATAATCCATTGTTGCACCGCGATACAAAATGATAATGAATCAGACCATGTTTTCCACCTTTTTCTTTTATCTCCTCCGACGTTAATCTTCTTCTTCCCCTTTCTCTTCTGCATTTGTCCTACTGAAATATCCTTCAACCCAGCACAGATCCATGACAGTTTCGTATATAATGAATTTAAAAATAAATAAAAAAACTGTTTATCTTTCGGGGGCGTTGCCCAACAATGGTGTTTTTCGAATCCATTGTATTTACCGTAGCTGTTGAAGGAGACGATTACATTTTTGAAATAATATTTTAAAAAATGACTTACGGTTGAAATAAAAAACTTGGTACCGGAAGGATTAGAAAGTTCGAAAAAGGAACGGCCAAAATTTCACCGTTTTTCTTTTTACAATGTATAAATATCAAATTGACAAATTCAAATATGTGCACTTAAAATGCTACTCCATCGTGCAAGCACTGCTAAGTGCCATCATTTCATGTGCTGTTAAAATTAACTTTCTTAATTAAAAACTAAAACCCAGCACTCATTCGATACAAAAGTAACAGTTATATAAGTAACTTTCATTTCTCTTAGTAAAAGAATCATATTTGACTTTTTAAATTAATTTGATTATTTTTAAAATAAATATTTGATGCGGATATTTTAAAGTTTAAAATATATAATTTTTTGCAAATTGTATGCTTGTTATTAGTACTTTTAAAAGTTGAAAAGGGATGTTTTTCAAGGAATAATTAATAATTTCCTTCATAGTAATAATAGCATGATCTATGTTCCGTTCAAGAGAAAGAAAGAAAACAAAATAAAAAATAAACATGATTCACAAAATAATAATTTCATTATTTTACCTTTCTCTGAGTTTTACATTTTAATGTGCAATAGGAAGAGAGTTATCCTTCCGTTTCGGGTAAAGAGTTCATGTTTGAAAGTCAAATATTTTTTTTTTAAATGATACTTTTAGTAGCTTATTAGTAATAAAATAACGCTTTTAAGCCTTAATTTTTTAAAAGAACTCTTTAAGTAAAACATCTCAAAATAAAATAATAAACTCTTTGTTCGGAACGGATGGAGTATATTCCTTCTGTTTCAGGTAAAGAGTCTATCATATTATTTTGAGATGTTTCGTTTTAAAAGTTCACCTTTAAAAATTTCATTTTTATCTTTCACTTATGCTATAAGCACATTATTTTTGCCCCTAAGGGGGTGGTCCAGTGGTAGACATGGGGCTTCACAGAGTGTGAGGTCTCAGGTTCGCTCCCTTCCCATGCCCCCCTTAGGAGGAAAAAAAAAACACATTATTTGTGCTTAAGTATTTTTTATAATTATAAACAACTCTATTGTTATTAATATAACCCTTTAATAATTATAGATTTTTAAAACATGACTCTTTGAGTGGGACGGATGGAGTATATGTCAAGTTTGTTTTGTTTTGTGTTTATATATATATATATATATATATATATATATATATATATATATATATATATATATATGTTAGTATACGTGTCCGTGTCATAGATACGGTATCGGTATGTAATCAGTTCAATGAATGGTCGAGATAAACAAAACTTATAACTAACGGGATAATTCAAACAAGACCGAAAGTTTTATATGTAATTGTAGAGGGGTAATTCAAATATAACTCATAACTGGGGGGTTCATTTGTAACTCACATACTTACGAATCAATATGGACTGTCAGTTGTCTTTAGAACAATTCGATTAGAGCCATCAGTTAGACGCTGAGCTTTCTTGTATATATACTAGATTTTATGCCCGTACCTATTGCACGACGTCAGTATGGGACGATGTTAGTATTCAAAATAAACACCTCTCGGTAATCAATTAAAACAATATGATCATCCAACAGTGGGAAAAAAAAATTAAAAGTTAGTTTTGTAATATATTTTTTTTAGGGAAATAGGGGCTGCACCCTGCTAGATCTTATAGGAGGGAGGACGGAGGAGTCTGATCTTGAAAAAAAAATACTAACAACAACTAAAAACTAATAAATTTGAATATGTGGTAAACTTTGGGCATCCATAATGATATCTCCGTGAATCGAGCGAAAGAGATCTTATAAAGAAAAAAATGGCATCCATACCCGTGTCTCTAGAAAGATTAGCAAAACCAATAATCAAGTATAGTTAAAGGAAAAAAAATAATATGTAGAAACAATATGGTATTGTTTTTTTCTCAATAATGACAACTTAAACTTCTTTTGGAAGTTTTTGTTTAACAACAATGTCTGAGTTTGAAACGTGAGATACAATAACTTTGTCTAATATTTATATTTAATCGAAGAATTATATTCTGCTACTATATGTCATTTAGCTAGTAGTTGTACTTGTACATAAGCTATTTGTAAAGTTTAAACAGAAGAGAAAGACAAAGTAGAAAATCAAGAATAGAAATATTTATTAAACACAAAAAATTAAACAAACAAAAGAGAAAAATAAACTTATTTTGAGTTTGAGGAATTGTAAATCAAAGTTTTCAAATCAACTATTACTATATTATTATTTTACTTTATTCATTTCTTCAACCCCTTGGTTCTAGCACCCCCACTTTATTCTCTTCTTTCCTATTCATTTTTTTTCTATCATTACCATTCCCCTTGAATTCTTCTTTGTGTACGTTCTCCCCAATGATACATAAGGTCTCATTGTCTTTCCCTTCTATTTACTGGCCATTTGCAATTAAGAGATACTTAATTTAAATTGAAGGGAGTACATATATAATCAACAAAATAAATAAACTGAATTAAAGGAACAAAAAAAAAAGGAAATAACTTATCGTTAATGATTTATAGATATCTCATATATTGTTATCAGGATTCACGAAATCTAGTAATATTTATTGAATGTATTAAAGAAACTAATATAAGAATGCAAATGTCATAATTAATTAGGGAACCAATTAGGGCGATAATGAGAGTTAATTCTAACCAGTAGTTATGTTTGATAAAAATGAATCATGACCAGTAGTTAGCTACTGAGCATTATTATAATATAGACTAGATTTTGTGCATGTGTATATGACACGGTGCCAGTATAAGACGATGTCAGAATCCAAAATAACCAATTTAAAATGAACATCTCTCGGTAATCAATAAAAACAATATGATTATCCGACAGTGGAAAAAAAAGGTTAGTTTTGTAAAATAATTTAGGGAAACATGGGCGGTACCCTTCTAGATTTTATTAATATAAATAAAATAACAAACTTGAGGGGGACAACTAGCCTTGTCCTTGAGAGAAACATTATAAAATGAAGAGGGAAAGGATACGGAGAATATAAGAAAAATGATACAGAGAAGGAAAATGATATAAAGTATAGGAAGACAAACGTAAGAATTAAGTTAGATATCTCCTATATTATTACCGGGATTTATGAAATCTAGCAATATCTTGGTCAATAGTTAATTTTTTAGAAAGACTTATTAATCATGGCCAATAATTATATTTTGTAAAAATGAATCCTGGTCGGTAGTTAACTTTTCAGAAAGACTGAGCTTAATTATAATATATACTAGTATCTGTGATCGTGCCACAGGCACGGTGTTTGTGTGAGATTAGTCAAACAAAACTCATAACTAAAGGTTTTATATGTAACTGTGGAGGGGATAATTCAAACAAAACTCATAAGTGAGGGGTTTATATGAGATTAAACCTAGATTTCGTGCCCCTGCCTATGTTATGGTGTCAGTATAGACGTGATTAATGCATGAAGCGATTATGATGCGAATAAATTAATATATGATTGAGATTTTGTAGGGGTCGGATCAATGTACACTACATAAAAAAAGAAGACGACTTCCCGAAAATTAAAGAAATAAAACATTTTATTCACTGTAAAATTTTGTAACTCATCCAAAAAGAGTATAAGTAAGCATCTAAAAACATAATCTCTTACATACACCAACATAACACATGTTAATTGAAATAAATTTAAAAATGAACATCACAGCAAACAAAAAATATATAATAAATTGAATGAGAGAGAGTGAACTAACAAAAGACTATTTTGAAATCACAAATATTTCAGACTATTAAGGAAAACTTAACACATATTTTAAAAAAAGAAAAGAAATTAAAATACAAATATTTAAAATTACAAAACTTACGAACAAATGTTTTTTAAAAAATAAATCTAGGTCGGACAAAAATTAAATTCAGATTCAGTTGATTACGACAACAATTAATTAATAAACTACAAACTAAATATTAATAATAATATTAAAATACAAATATTTAAAATTGCAAAAAAATAATTACAACTCAATGGATGTTCAAGATAAATTATAGATAACCACCTCGTCAACTCAAACGGAAGTATCCAGTTAAAAAATGTGTTAGAGGAAAGCATTCGTGTGGTTGTGGAGAGGATAATTTAAAGAAAACATAATTAATGGGTTATTACATACTTATTGGTTGTAGAGGAAGGTAATTCAAACAAAACTCATAACTGAGGAATTTAAATTTAATTCAAATACTTGCGAATCAATCTGAACCGTCAGTTTTGTTTGACACAATTCGATCTAGACCTCCGGTTAGTCTCTGATCTCTTTTATAATATAGATTATAGGGGATGAGTTGTAATATGAAAAGAAAAAAATAAGGAGTTAAAAATGGATAACTACTTACAAATGTAAATATGAGGATGAATCTCAACCATTAAATATTTTAAGATAATTTAATCTTAACCTTTGAATGATCATATTCAATTACCTAACCTAACTGTTTTATTTTATATATATATATATATATATATATATATATATATATATATATATATATGCGTGTGTTTCATTCGGTATGCAAATATTATATATTTCTTACATTTTACCTAACACCATTATTAATATGCAATAAAGGACAAAGGCTAAACAACATGTCTAATCAAATTTCAAACCTCTACCAAAAAGTGTCGGAAAATCAAATCCTTTAGCTTTTCACTATTTATGTTTGCTTCTCCCTTAATTATTTTTTCTTCTTTGGATTAGGGTTAGGGTTGACCAGTATAATACGCCGCAAGCAACACTTTTAGTGGTAGTAAAGTAACTGTAGTCTAACCGTCTCAAAATTATCATTTGTGTTGATTTGATATATAATTTAAAAAATTATATATTTAATTAAATTCTTAATATTAGTTAGATGTATAAATTATTTTAAAACTTATGTATATATAGTTTATAATTAAAAAATAAAATAAAATAATAAAAATAAAATAATAAAAATAAAATATTAATTTTTTTAAACAAGATAATTATTTAAAACGGATAAAAAAAATAAAATAATAATTTTGAGACAGATGGAGCAATATAAATAGTTAACAAGAAGAAGTCAAGTGGGAACTTGAATAAATTCATGAAAGAATCTCTCATGTCTCATATAATAAGTGGGAAATCAAATCCACTACAAAGACAACTGCACATAATTGTATGTGAATGTGATAATAGAGATCGGTCCTTCCACTAACCGACCCATTCTATAATCCTCATGGCTCATGCCATCACATCATGGCAAAATTGGCACCTTATCATCTACTATCTCCGTGTTTTAAGAAAGTGTTCACTATTTCTTTTAAAATATTTATTTTTAAAAATTAAGGTGTATATATGTTATTTTATTACTAGTGGTATTACTAAAAATATCATTTTGTTGAAAAGTTTAACTTTTAAACGATGACTCTTTATCTGAAACAGATAAAGTAATTTCTTTGATTGCATAAAGACCTATTATTTTAGATTTACTAGTGATGCCCCATGCACGTTGCACGATTTGTATACGGGTGTAAAATTATATAATCAATTAAAGTTAAATAATATATAATTAAAAATTTTAATAGGAATAAAATAACAAAGATTAATATGCAATGCACTCTTCTTAACGGGGGATTTACACAAATTGTCAAGTTAAAGATGGTTTGGTCATTTGTAGCCTCACTTAAAAAAAAAATTTATGGACTGATTTATTGGTAAACCACTGATAAACCAGTAAAAATGCACGCCTTAACATCCGAAATCACTGGTCGACCAAGTGGTTTACATTGATTTATCAATAAACCAATTATATACCACTTGGTCGACAAGTGTGGTCGACCAAGTCGTTTACACTTATTTATCAATAAACCAATAATCAAAAATTATATTTATTTACTCACCGAATCAAATACTCAGATTTGATAAATCCCACTAGCAACAAATTGCTATCTATAATTAATGGCACACTCTTTCAGATTATTTGATTCATTATAAAGGCGATTTGTTCCTCGTTGGGAATTTATGGGCATCTTCCACTTAAACACTTGATTATCTCTCTTCATGAATTAAATTATATACAACGAACAACTGTTAACGTCTAAATTTCATGAATTAATTTTTTTAGAATTTCTTAATTAATTAGATTTCTTTTTAACTTATTATATATTATTATTATTATTATTATTTATTATTCAATGTGACAAAATGTATATACTAAATTACTAATTAGCTTAAAATATTTTTCCCTTATTTTTTATTTATGCAATATATATTTTCTTCTTATTTGTATGTTTATATTCATTCATTTGTTTCTTTTTTTGTTCATAAAATCTTTTTTTTGACCCCTAAAAGGAAAAACAAGTCTCCCTAATAATTTATGAACCAAAAAATCATCTACCTTTTAACACCAATTACCATTAAAGATATTTCAACATTTTAAAAAACCATGTAAAAAATAATTTCGTTAGAAATTAAATGACATTTAGGGATAAAGGTGAAATTGCATCTCCCTTTAAAAATATAATAACAAATTTGCTCAAAAAATATTACAATTAAAAATACAATAATTAATCAAAGTACAGTGATAAAATTATGGATTTTTCCTAAAGTGAAGTTGTCTAGATAAATGGATTAAACTGTGCATGACTTCTTTTCGTAGTTAATTATGTCACTCAATAGTTAATAGTATATAAATAGGCAAAAAAATGTTGAAAAACTCACAAATGGCAATCACTCCTATATTAGTATAAAGAAAGAATTGTGAATGGGGCAATCAAATTATTTGGTGCAACACAAATAAATGAATAATTCAATAGTCAATTTCAATAACTTTCAACTTTCAAAAGATATTTCCTTGAAGGCATTCATATACTGTAATAATTTGAGACCATTAATAGACTTAGTGGTGTGTGCATCCAAAACTGTGGGGCTCATAGATTTGATGTGGGCTCCACAAATCACCCTTAAAAAAGGATTTCGGGACACCTCATTAGTCATCACCCTCTGTCCCTCTTCCGGTACCACTACCAGGTGCTACTTGGCAACAGCCTAGTGGGGGACTCGGACTACATTCAATTCGAAATGAATGTTTAGTTTTTCAGTGGTTTGTTTTGTGTCCTCCTTCATTGGCTTCACTATCTATCTAACACAATTTAAGCCCTCCCAAATGTTCCTACTTTTTATGTTAAATGTCTCAATTAAGTCCGTCTATGAATCAGATTTTGTTTCGATCCAATTTAAAATTTTAGATATAAATTTACTTATATTTGATTTGTTAAAAATTCGATTCGATCCGAAAGTAATATATTTATTATTCTCTTCGTTTTGAATAAAGAGTTTTCGTTTGAAAATCAATTTTTTTTAAAATGACACTTTTAATAGTTTATTAGTAATAAAATAATATTTTTATGTCTTAATTTTTGAAAGTGAACTCTTTAAGTGAAATATCTCAAAATGGATTAGTGAACTCTTTGTTCGGAATGGAGGTAGTATTATACATATACATAATTATATATGAATGTTGTCTTTTGATCTTTCTCTCTTTTATATTCACATTTTTTTATCAATATATATTATAAAACAGCTAGTATATATTATAAAACAGCTAGGTAATTTATTAAGACTATTCGAGTTTGAGATTAAATTATCTTAAAAAATTAACGGTTGAGATTCACCTTCACATTCACATGTATAAGTAGTTATATATTTTTAACTCTCTATTTTTATTTTCTTATTACAAGCCATCCCATACTATTAACATATAAAGTAATAAAACAAAGCCAAGGTGTCCAAACCTAACATACCAACCCAACCCTCCTCCTCCCCCCACCACCCCACACACACAAAAAACCCAACCACCCATAAGCTTTACCGTCCCTCATTTTTTAAGGGAAATATGAATCTCATTTACTAATAATATGTGCCCGGTGCCCCGCCTATATTATTAATTAAAGTGAAGAGAAAAAAATAAACAATGGATTGAAAGTAAATCAAAGTTTCCTAGTATGATTAGTGGTAAAGTGTTTTGAGAGAGTTGAGTGATAGTTAAGTCCCTAATGTGAATGGAATGGTACATGAAGAAAAATTTATCTTCATAATATATTTACAACATAATGAAATTGTTGAGTAGGTCTCAGTAAGATTGTTTTGACGGATCATTATCAGAAAAATAATTAATTTTATCATTATATTTTAATCAATTATTACATTATGTTACAGTATTATTTTTGAGTAAAATGTAAAGATTCGTGAAAATACAATGATAAAATTAATCATTTTTCTGATCATTATCTCACAACTCACCTCGTTAATACGGTTGATCGATCAATAAAATATGTCTTAAATAAAAGATATTATGAAATGGACCGGGTCAATATGATGTTTGGCTAAATTTGTTACGATAGTTTGAACCTGAGAAGATTTAACGTATGATATTCATATTGAATATAGTTGTATATGATTATGAGTGGGTCTGCCTCTAGATTCTGACGAAGTGGAAAAGAGCTAGAGTCCTGAAGACGACATGTTTGGCCGGAAATAGTAAGAAAACTAGAAAGCATCTTTTCGTAGAAAGTGCGATGCCGTTATCATTAACTTAGATACACACACACTCGCAACTTTTTCCTCACAAATACTTCGCCCCCTTTCATAATCTATTTACAAATTTCACTCAACAAATAAATTGTTTAAATATAAATAAAGTTCATACATTTACAAATTATTTTTATAAATGCTTACTACGCTCTAAAATTAGTGTCACATATTTATTTAGGGACATCCTAACTATTGTCATTTTTATTTTAAACGTTTTTTTCATATCAATTATCAAAAAAATTTATTTGTAATTGTGAGATTGAAAAAAGATAGACATTGATTTGACACAACTAATGATAAATTGAGGGTTACTAAAAAAATATTTAAAGTTCAATACTATTTTATATTCAATATGTGCATTAATATTAGAATATATATTTTTTGTATTTATTCATATTAGTTTAAAATTTTCTAAAACATTGTCTATTTTCTATTTTTATTTTTATTTCATTTTTATTTCATATCAATTATCAAAAAATTATTTGTAATTGTGAGATTAAAAAAGATGGACCTTATTAAAAACATTATCCTTATTGATTTTCTAGGGATATCCTAAACATTGTTTATTTTCTATTTTTATTTTTGTATTTATTCATTTTGTTTTCAAAAATATATTTTTCAAAAGATTTACCAAACACCTAAATAAATCTTTTTGATTTTAAATCATTTTTCTGAAAATTTTCCGTGAAACAAACTAGAACACACACACCGCAACTTTTCTTTCTCACTTTCACAACCCATTATATTATGGGTAATATTTCAATCATTTTTATTTTGTATCAAAATATAAATACTTTATTATGTGGCATATTTATATTTAAAGTCAATTTTTTTAAAAAAAATAATATTTTTAATAGTTTATTAATAATAAAACAATATTTTTATGCTTAAATTTTTAAAAATATATTATTTAAATATAATATTTTAAAATAAAATAATAAACTCTTTACCACGGAAAGAGTATCATATAAAAGCTCTTTCCATGGACCTAGTCCCCCCCACCCACACGCATGTCGTCGCTTTCCCTAATTCCACCATGGTCCCTCAACATTTTCTCCTGTCCGTCTCTCATCTCCATCAAGATAGATATTCTCATATACACGCACTGGGGTCGTAATCTCTGGACAAGAAAAATAATTGAAATATTGTCAATTTTGTTATCGAACAATTTTTAAATTTTATCACTATTTTTTGAACAAAATTATTGATGTGGCAAAATCACAGCTTGGGCCGTTCGTGTGTTGGGTTGGATATCTAGGCTCGAATCTGCTTCCTTGAACCTAGCTGAGAGTACAAAAAACCTGAGTGGAAGTGCAAGACAAGGCCTTGTGAAACCCCTCCGGCGTGAGAGTAAGTATCGTAGGAGATAGTCAAAAGCAATTTGACAAAGTTTCTAGGCTCAAGAAAGAGTGTGTACTTTGTTTGTGGCTTGTGAGGGGTATTTATAGGCCCCCAACAACCTAGAATCCGTGTGGGATTTAGTTTCCTTAGATACACAATCAATCAAGGAGAGAATCCCTTGATTTTAGGCATGATAAGCGTCTGGCCGGATAAATGAAAAAGTAGATAAGGCAAGTGTCCTGCTTGATATGGAAACCTTTGACTTGCCTTGGAGAACAAGTTTCCGGAGCTTCCTACCCGGATGCTGGCGAGCAAGGCTATGCTCGCTATAAGTGTACCGATCCGAGGTAAGCCAGATCCTGGGTGGCCCTCGGCCGGGCAAAGCCGCCAAGGCCGAACAAGTTTGGACGACGAATCCGATTCTTTACCCAGATGAGCTGTCCCCATGCCCCCGGACAAAGGCCTTGCCAGCTTAGATGGGAGTTGCACTGCTTGTTGTTTGGTGCCTCAATAACTTTGTCCGCTAGGCCGATGGGCCCCATATTAATTATGTTCGTGGCCGACACGTGATGTTAGCTCGTGTTTTGCTCGTGGCCCTGGTTGGGCCGGGCATATCAGTGGCCCCTAGCTCATTGTCTGGCGAGTATTCATGCTCGGTGCTGGGAGCTTACATGCTGGATGTTGCTCGTACGGGTCTCAACACTTGTGGTTTTTTTAGAAAAAATGGGAGGATTGAGATAGCAGACTTGTGGAAGGTTTTGGGGCATTGTTGGGAAACAACTGGAGCGTACTGAGGAAGCTTGTTGCTGAGGGTTTACTGGGTGCGTAGTCGAAAGGGCGTGAGTGTCGTCAAAGGATGAGGTGATTTGATGGGGACACGAACCACAAAGCGGCACATTTAATGCGTCGTGATGATGGGCCGTCCTTCCAGACGCCGTTTCGACCTCCCCCTTTTCCCCCCAAAACCGTAAACCCCGACCTATAAAAGGCGAGGCTTTCTCCCTCTTTTCTTTTTTACCGTTTCTTGATTTCTTAGAGAAAGAAATTTCTGGAGAGCTTCTGCTGCTACTGCCTTGAGCGTTCCCAGATTTCTCGGCTCCATTTCAACATCAAATATTCACAGAGAATCATCGTTTCAACCCCACAGAACGGTAAGCTTCTTGCCCCTTTTCTGATATGCTTCTTGCCCCTTTTCTGATATGCTCTTTGCTTTTCCGTTTTGAACGAAGATTTCTGGGTTTAATCCCTTCGTCTTCGTGTATTTTTGGTAGGGTTTAGGATTAAAATTGGCCCTTAGGTAGAGATCGAGGAAAAGACCATGTGGTCTTGCTCGCTAGGCGGGCATGGCCCCTTTGGTGTACCTAGACTTATGAATTTTTCCCCATTTCGCTTTATTGGTTACCCGAGCAGAACATTGATTCTCCTTCCTCGGTCTCTTTATAGATGTCTGATATCTCGGAGAATGACCACGAGGCCTTCAGCTATGGCGGAAATAATGACTCTTTAAGCAACGAGAAAACTCCTCATGTTGACTATGAGTCGGATGAGGGAGCGAGATCCGTGGCCGGGCCGAGAGTCCCTAGGCGCGTGGCCGCCCCAATAGTTAACCTAGTTGATTCCTCTGGTGGGCAAGACTTTGGAGAGGACAATGTCACTGGTGGCTATGCTGGTGGGTAGGGCCCTGAACAGCGGATAGCCGGCGTTGACGGTACGGTCGGGCAAGTAAGGACCGAGCAAGGAAAGGTGGCCGGAGAGGCCTCAGAGGCTGACGAGGCAGATAACGTGCCCCTTGCCGGTAACTAAAGAAGACGGGCCGCACTCAAGTGGAAGCCACACTTGAGGATGATGCCGATGACCGAGACAACATTCCCCTTGCTCGCTGCTACACAATGGTCGGCGGCTCTCAAGTGGAGGTCACACTTGAAGAAATTGTTAAGGAGGATGAAGAGCCCGACTGGCATGTGAATACAGACAAGAACCGGTATGCTGCTCACTGGGCTACGCTGGACACGGCTGACAAAGTGACCGCTTGACTTACGTCCCTCGGCATCGACTCTGCTTATTACCGCGCAAGCAAGATGGACATGCCCAGCGGAGTAGAACTATCCCGCGAGCAAGGGAATGAATTCCTATTTTTTGCTGACTTCTTCCGGGTTGGACTACGCCTCCCGCTGGAACCTTTCTTAGTGGATTTCTTGCATGAGACCAAAGTTGTGCCCTGCGACTTGATGTTGAACACTGTTCGGGCAATCATAGCTTTCACGGTGGCGTGCCGTTTGCTGGGGTTCGAGCCAGACATGTATTTGCTACGCAAGCTATTTATTTTTGCCCCGAGCACAAGAGGGAGGATTGGAGTGAGGTCCAACTCCAATTTTCTGAGGCTGCTGTCGATGTCCCTGGGAAAGTGGAGGCCTAGGATAGGAGGGGACTGACTTAGGGATAGTATTTTTTTAGGTGATCTGCATGCCAAGGATGCTTCAAGTCTTTGCCTTCATGAGTTCGAAGCGTGTAGGTGCCCTCTCTAACTATACCAGTGACTTGAAATGGCCCTTCCCAGTTAGGCTATAGCTTTCCCCATTCTGTCCGTTGACCCGTTACCTCAATCTTTCTGAGTACCCAGTCTCCGACCATGAAAGCTCTACCTCGAACCATTTTATCATGATGAGCCTTTGCTCACTGCTTGTAGTTGATCATCCTGAGTCGTGCATCCAGCCCTCTTTCTTCAATAAAATTAAGGTCTATTGCACGGGGCAAGCTAATTGTTCTGCTCGCTATAATGGGAAACTCGATAGCTAGGCAAGGCCATTTCTACCAAGATCATTGCTTCAGATCCATAGGTAAGTACAAACGAGTTTCCTGCTGTCCTCTGACATGGTTCCGACCTCCCACAAGGTCGATCAGCCTTCTACCCATTTTCCACCGCCTCTAGGTTTCTTTTTAGTGCATGCAACACCTGTTTGTTCCCCGCCTCTGCTTGGCCATTACCTTGAGGGTAAGCGACAGATGATTGCCAATGTTTGACTCCTAGGCGAGCATACTCAGTCGTGAATTTGTCCGAGAATTGGGTGTCGTGATCGAAGATAATTGACCGGGGCAGTCTCGAACCTGCACCATATTTGATCGTGGACAAACTTGATGAAATTTGCCTCTGAAATTTTAGTCAAGGGCTTTGCTTCAATCCACTTTGTAAAGTAGTCTATGGTGACCACTGCATACTTGTACTTGCATTGCGCTAGCGGGAATGGGCCAATCAAATCGATTCCCCACATGTCGGCGGCCAGTCAAGCAACGACCGAGTTTGTACTCTGGATGAAAGCCTTGGTATGTTCGATATCGTTGGCACTTGTCACACTCTCGGACATATTTCTCTGCATCCCTTCTGAGGGTTATCCTAGTAATACCCCGCGCACAAAACTTTTTCCGCTAGAGCTCAAGTGCCCGGGTGACCACCACATTCCCTTTCATATACTTCATATAAAACCCCCTCAGTCAGCTCCTAGGGAACACAACGAAACATATGTCTGACCTTAGATCGCTTGTACAAGATTCCCCCGACTACTAAGTATCTGCAAGCTTGACTTCTGACTGTGGTGGCTTTAACTTTGTCCGCTGGGAGGACTCCTTGTTCGATATAGTCCTTGTAGTCATCAATCCAACTTCTAGTCGCTGGCTCGATCTCTATGACTACTGGCCTATCAATGGCCGGAGTTTCCAAATGCTTAATCATTACTGAAGGATTTAACAGTGCTAGGTTTGCCTCAGCGATCTTGGACAAGTAGTCCAAGCCAAGATATCATTTGCTGGATCAATTTCGATGATCTCCCAAAACTTAAAATTTTTCAAGATTTCTTTGACAAGCTCGCAGTATTTGACCAGGGAAGAGTGATGCACCATATATTCCCCCTGGACTTGGTTCACTACTAGTTGTGAATCCGAGTACACTGTGACCGCTTCTACACCCATGTCAGCTGCGAGCTTAAGACCGGCGATCATTGCTTCATACTTGGCAACGTTATTTGAGGCGGAGAATTTGAACCGAAGTGTCAGCTCGAACTCTGTGATTTCTTCGGGAGCTATGAGAAGGATGTCAGCTCCGCTCCCGACTTCGCTCGCTGCTCCATCCACATAAAGATCCCAACAGTAGATCGACCGAGGCTGTGGCAGCTGCCCTTACTTGGGCTCTGTTGGCTGCTGGGCCTCGGGTTCCTCTTGCTGAGTGAAGCTTGTTTCTACCAAGAAATCGGCCAGGGCCTGAGCCTTGATTACTCGTCTAGGCAAGTAGTCTATGTGGAATTCTGTGAGCTCGATTGACCAGTTGAGCAGTCTACCCGATGAGTCAGGCTTATGGAGAATTTTGCACAGTGGTGCGTCCGTGTATACTATGATTACATGTGAAGAAAAATAAGCCCTTAATTTCCGGGCAGCTATGACAAACGAGTAAGCTAATTTTTCTACATTAAAATAATGAACCTCAATAGGACTGAGGGCCTTTGATACATAATACACAGGCTTTTGAATGTCTAGCTCCTCCCTAACTAAAACAGCGGCCACGGCCTGGTCCGTGGCTGCTAAAGAGAGGTGGTTTGTCAAGATATTCCCTAAGCTGCTCGAGGGCTTTGGCACAGTCTGCGTTCCACTCGAAACCCTTGTTGCCGCGCAGGATCTTGAAGAATGGGAGGCATTTTTCCGTTGGCTGAGAGATGAAGCGACCCAGGGCGATGATTCTGCCGTTTAGCTGTTGGATGTGCTTACTACAAAAAGGTCTGTTCCATGTCGAGTAGGGCATGGATCTTCTCCGGGTTTGCCTCTATCCTGCGCTGGTTGACCATGAACCCGAGGAACTTTCCTGCTCAAACCCCGAAGGCGCACTTGCTCGGGTTCAGCTTCATATTATGTTTGCGTAGATTGACAAACGTTTCTACCAGGTCAAGAGTATGGTCGTGGCCTTTTGTTTTGATGACCATGTCATCTATGTACGCTTCCATGTTTCTGCCGAGCTGAGAGCCAAAGACTTTGTTGACCATGCACTGATAGGTAGCCCCTGCATTCTTTAGCCCTAAGGGCATCATTTTGTAACAATAAAGGCCCCCCGCTGCTCGGAAAGCTGTCTTTGCCTTGTCTTGCTTGTTTATCTTGATCTGATGGTACCCTGAGTATGCGTCCAGGAAGCTTAGAATTTCGAACCCAACTATGGAGTCTACGAGCAGATCTATGCAGGGCAGCGGATAGTAGTCTTTCGAGCAGGCTTTGTTGAGGCCCGTGAAGTCGACGCACATTCGCCATTTGTCATTGGCCTTCTTGACCATTACTACGTTTGCCAGCCAGGTCGGGTACTGGATATCTTCGATGATATCCGCTTTCAGAAGCTTCTCGACCTCTGCTTTAATGGCCGCATTTTTCTCAGGGGAGTATTGCCTTGGCCGCTGTTAAATGGGCTGAAAAGTTGGATCGACATTTAAGTCATGACGTGCAATATTCTCACTGATACCTTGCATGTCTTCGACGGTCCAGGCAAACACATCCAAGCTGTTTTTCAGCAGCTCGATCAACCTTTCCCGAGCTTCGGGAGGCATGACCTTCCCGATTTTAATTTTCTGCTCGGGGTCGGCAGGATTGATGATTATCTCTTCCAGCTCGCCCTCTGGCTGAATGTCAGGCTCGTTGCGAACTTGCAGAGTATCCATTTCAATGTCTTGTGGCTCGAGGCGTCTAGTCCTTCGCCTAGAGGGCAATTGTGTCGGGGCTTACTCGGGTTCCTCTGTTTCCATGGGATCAGCCGTTTCAGAAGTTTCCCCGAGCTCGATGTTGTTTATGGGGATGGAGGCCGAGACAGTGTCGGTGGGAACCTCTTTTTCAGGAGTTGTTACAGTGTGGTCGGGAATGTCTACGATCAGCTTTTGCTTCTTCCACGGGGAATCTCGAACATACTCCCACTTTGCCCGGGGCTTGCTGTTGAGGATGCCCACTCCATCCTCGGTGTAGAATTTAACCTTCTAGTAGGGGATGGAGGTGACCATCTGAAACTTGGCAATTGTCGGGGCACCCAGAATGCAGTTGTACGCAGATTTTAGATCGATCACAAAGAATGTGATCATCTCTATCCGGGTTTGTGTCCCGTTGTCCATGAAAACCTCCAGCTCGATAGTGCCTTTAACGTTGACTTGATGGTTGGTGAACCCCTCAAGCTTCCCCAGATAAGGCTTGAGCCTGGCGTCTGGAAATTTCAATCCTTTGAAACAGGAATAGTACATGATGTCCCTACACGCTCCAATGTCGAGCAGCACCCTATGAACTTGCCAGTCGTTCACCAGACAGGAAATAACCAGCGGTTGCTCGGACGCCAAAGGTGTGCTTGCTAGCTCGTTGCGAGTAAAACAGATACTCTGCTCTCCTGCCCGCTGTATCGCTGGTGTGTTAACAGCCTCAGACAAGGAATAGATGTGCTTCCTAAGCTGTGTGTTAGACGGGAGCTCCTCTTGAATCACATTGATCACCCCTCGAATCTGAGGGGTCTGGCCACCTCTTCCTCTTGGGGGTCTTCCCTATTGGTCATTATTGGCATTATTGCCCACGCCTTGATCCCTTTTGAAGCGGTCCAATTTGCCCGCGTTGATCAGCTTTTGTATCTCCCGCTTCAACACAAAGCATTCCTCGGTAGTGTGGCTGTTACCATGATAGTAATCACAGTACTTCGTGTTGTCCCTGGTGTGAGCGAGCTCAGGGTCAAGCGGATAAGGGACTGGTAGTGCATCCCCAATTTGGAACATAATCTTTTCTCGCGTAGTGTTTAGCGGGGTGAACTGTGCCTCCTCGAATCTATAGACGCAGACGATCTCTTTCATGTCTTTACGTGGTGGTTGTTACCTCCCTCGGCTGTCTGGCGTGGGCTGCGTCTCCCGAGCCTTGTCTTTGTTTTTGGCTTTGTCGCCCTTGACACTCTCGCCGAATGTAAGAGATGGGAACTTGCTAGCAGCCTCCGGCTGGCCCCCGGATTCATTGCCAGCATTGTCTTTAGTGGCCCTGCCTTCATGTTGTTAAGATAGCAGAACGTGATCTCTGGGTCACTGGTGGCTGTCACCTAATCGAGCATCTCCTCGAATCTCTTCAAGTAGCTGCCGTAGGATTCGTTGTCTCCTTGCTTGATTTTTGCAAGGTCAAAATGATTTTTGGGGGTTGGGCCCGCAGTGCCGAACTCCTCCAAGAACGTTTCCCGTAGCGTTGCCCAGCTGCCAATCGATCCGCGGGGGACTCTGCCCAACCATGCTTGTGCCTTTCCCTGAAGAGCTCCCTCAAATTCCCGTATCTTCAAGGCTTCCACATCGGTGACCATCCGAATCTTTGCCTCGAATGATCGGAGCCAATCGCTTGCCCGCGTCTTCCCAAAGTACTTCTCGAATTGCGGGAAGATAACACCTTGCGCGGGTGGCGCATTCTCAATCTCTGGAGTGAACGGGCTGCCCTCCAGTGACTTAGTGGCCCCATAGCCGGGCTTGGCCCCGGCTAGATTAGCCATCTGTTTGGCCATGTCTCTTTTTATGGCCTCCATTCTTTCGGACAGTCGCCTTTCCGCGTTCATCGTGAGTCTGGAAGAGCAAGCAGGTCTGATCGGTGGCTACGCACCTGAGGGCAAAAAGTTGGCTCATAAGAAGCTTCAGCTTCCTGCTCGACATGTGCTCTATATCTTGGTCATTGCGCATCTGCCTCTACGCACTCACGGGCCTTACGACGACCATGGCTCTCTTCCCGAGCACGGTATTCATGCCGATGATGGTGTCTGTGGGAGAGATTCTGAGGGCTGTATCTACTCTCCACCTGGTCATCTGCTTGTTTCACCGCCTCAGCTCTCTCTAATGGTATGTGAATGACAGATGGGATCTGTCTGCTTGGAGCGGGTAAATGTTGGGAGGCATGGCCATCACCAACAAGTGCTGGATTGCTGAGAGCGGCAAGACCAAATTGCGAATCGAACTGTGGCGTGGCCCAAAGCGGCAGATTGCTAGTTGAGTGCATACCGTAGACACCCCGTACTCCCCTGGTATGTGACTGACATAAAATATCAAGAACTGTTAAAACTTAACAAATGTTAAGTTACAGGAGTCAACAATGCGAAAGGAAAAGCGAGATGCGCGAAACAGTGAACTGCAGGGGGGAAATTGCAAAAAGTTGAAAGTTGGAAAGAAGCATGGTGCCGCACTGCAGAGTCCTCGCCGCACCATGCCTCGCCACTATTCACCTCTCGATGTGAAATGTACAAGCCGTGATGCACGCGGTACAAGTCATTGATGCAGGAAGAAACTCAAGAATTCCTACCGTGTCCTCATCTCCCACTATAAATGAGCTCGGCCTCCCTTTCTGGCCATTTTCATCGCAACGGTTACGAGAAATTCTCTCTGCTCTTCCCTTCAAGCTTAATAGTTACGAGAGGTGTGAGATAGACGAGTGGATCCCCTTAAAGTCTCCAAACCCCGTCCAAACTCTGCCAAAACAAAAACCCATAGGTTATAAGTAATCCCTAGCCTAGTTGTTAGGTATCCACCTCACTTCCCCGGCCCAAAAATCCCAAAGTAAGCCGTTACTCTGCCCGAGTAATAGGCTGAAAAACACCCTAAATAAGTCGTTATTCCGCCCAACCAAAAAGGCCAAAACCACAAAAACTAAGCCGTCATTCCGCCCGACCAAATAAACCAAAACTACCACATATAAGCCGTCACTCGCCCCAAATCAAAACAACAAACACACAACAAACAATAAAAGACTCTCTCCTCAAGGACGAAGCGAGCACACCGCCGTTTAAAAGGTAATGCCTTTAAAGGGCGTTTTTATTTTATTTATTTACTTTTCGTCTTTTATTTATTGTTAAAAGTTGTTATTTAAATCCGGCACAATGTAGTCCTTATAATTCGTTGTGCTGCCCGGATTAGAATAGGAAATATTATGTAAAAGAGATGTTATAATGGTCAAATATTCTTAAATATGTTTGTAATTATTATAAGGAAACAGCAAATTGCGAGTCCGTAAATAATGTAGCCACGAGTGTATTTGTTTAAATTTCCCTGTCATTTTAATACCTTATTTATTTGCGAGATAAATATGACAATAAGCATACTTGACCAAAACCATTTTCGAGACCGAAAGAGGCGAGTTGGGTGCCTAGCACCTTCCCAACTCGTAACTTAGCCTCCGAACCCGTTTTCTTTTCTCGGTTTATTTTTTCTTTTCTTTGGTTTTGCTTTATTTGCCTTAAAATAAAGATGGCGACTCTAAAACTTTCGTGATTCGGTGGGGCCTCGCAACATTCCCTCTTTGCACTTTCCGTTCTCCCAAAAAGGGAGATATGAGAATGGAGGGGTGATGTATTCCCATATCCTGGTATCCCCTAAACAAGGGATAACTTGATGCGGAAACCCAAAGCTCCCATAGTAATCGAATGGGCCATAAGGCTATTTTCAATAAATCCATAGTGGGGCGTCACAATATCCTTTTTGCACTTTTCAGTTTTCCCCTAAAAAAGGGAAAATGAGAATGAAAGGGTAATGCATTCTCATATCCTGGTATCCCCTAAAAAAGGGATAACTTGATGCGGGAAACCATAAGTTCCCATTTTGGATACAAAATCCACTCAAGGCAACCGAGGCACATTCAAGCGTCTAACATAGGCAGAGACTCCTCTCGCACTTTTGATTTCGTCTTCCCTAAACAAGGGAGGGTGGAGCGAGAGCGGTGGTGTCCGCGCGTCTGCACGCGCCAAGCACCCCTATCCAAGGGCGCGCGGGGCGCGGGAGCACACCCCGGGAACCTCACACATACATCTTGTTATAATACTCTGTCTGGACTTACATAGCAGCAGCTTGCTGGTCGGGGTTTTGCCTGGGCAAACTCACGTGGCTATCCTGACCATTCTCCCGCTGGCGATTTAGCTGCGTTCTGAGATCTAGTGCGCGAGCATCGCACTTCTCGTTAATAACCTGTCTGGCATCGCGTTGGTTGGCATGGCTTTGGCTGGCATGCTGGGACAGCTGCTCCTCAACATATGGCACGTCATTGCCATGAGTTGCGTGCCAAGCATCCACCTTGTGATTTCTCGTTTGCACCCCTTGGGGTGCCCTTGGTGGCAAATCAACCAGCGGTGGTGGATTATTGTTTCCAGCCTGGTGGCTTCTGGCTTGGTGGTTACTGATGGTGGCGTGATGCTTGCCACCTTTACCAACCATTGCAATAAGAATATTTTTGGAAACTTACACCAAAAAAACTTGAAGAAAGTGCTGAAACTTCGGTTTCCCGGCAACGGAACCAAACCGATGTGGCAAAATCACAACTTGGGCCGTCCATGTGTTGGGTTGGATATCCGAGCTTGAATCTGCTTCCTTGAACCTAGCTGAGAGCACAGAAAACCTGAGTGGAAGTGCAAGGCAGGGCCTCGCGAAACCCCTCTCGCGTGAGAGTAAGTATCGTTGGAGATAGTCAAAAGCAATTTGACAGAGTTTCTAGGCTCAAGAAAGAGTGTGTATCTTGTTTGTGGCTTGTGAGGGGGTATTTATAAGCCCCCAATGACCTAGAATCCGTGTGGGATTTAGTTTCCTTAGATACCCAATCAATCAAGGAGAGAATCCCTTGATTTTAGGCATGATAAGCGGCTGGCCGCATAAATGAAGGAGTAGATAAGACAAGTGTCTTGGTTGGATATGAAAACCTTTGACTTGCATTGGAAAGCAAGTTTTCGGAGCTTCCTACCCGATATGTGCCCGGGCGAGCAAGGCTATGCTCGGCTTTTTGATGTGTACTGATTTGAGGTAAATGTAGATCCCGGGGATGGCCCCTGGTCGGGCAGGCCAAGCCGGTGCTCGACCAGGTTTGGACAGTACGAATCTGATTTCTGCCCGGTGTGAGTGTGGTCCTTGGGCATGGCCCCTGGTCGGACAGGCAAGGCCTATGCCGGCTAGGTTTAGATGGGAATTGCACTGCTCGTTGCTTGGTGCCTCAATAACTTTGTCCGCTAGGCCGGTGGGCCCCATATTAATTATGTTCGTAACCAGCACGTGATGTTAGTTCGTGCTTTGCTCGTAACACTGGTTGGGTCGGGCATATCAATTATCATTGTAGTTTTATAAAAGGTTGCTTATCATAAACCGTGATCCAATTATTAACGAAATTAATTTCACTTACCTATCCTATAATTTTATAAATAGTTTGAAGGATCCTTAATGGTAGTTGGTTTTCGAATTTAGGTTATAGTTATTGATGGATGTTAATCTTCTAAACGAAATTTTCCCAGTAAGTTTTTAATTTACAGTAATACTAACTTTAAAAAACATTGTTAAAAAATAATTCCTATGAAAAAATATAATTATTCATAAAAAAAGGAATTGGTAAAATGACATAATTTTTATGTTGCCTATTAGCCGTTGAGTTAAAGCGTTATTTTCTTGTAAATTATGTTTATAATTTTAAATTAAAGTAGTATTTTTTTTAATGCGAATACAAAAAATAAGTGTAATTTTTTTTAATCTGTTATATTTATAAGAAATAATTACATCAACAAATGAGTGTTGCCGATTACATTTCATGAATTAACTTTTTTTCAAAATTAGCTAATTGATTAGATTTTGTTTTTAATTTAGTAAGTATTTTTTGTATTTTTTTATATTTTCATTTATTTTTATATTTTTTATTATAATTTATATGACAGTTAATAAAAATTATAAATCGCATCGCCCTTTCAAACTACAGTGACAATTTGGTTCCAAGTAGAATGACAAAATGTAAAGACTAGTTAAAGTACAATGAAAAAATTAACTATTTTTCTGAAAAATAATACTCCTTCCATACCTAAATTATTGTTTTGTAAGATTTTTTTTTTTTTGGCATCAAACCAACTGTTTTTCGAATGAAATTTGATGTTTTTTTTTTCAAAATAAATCTCTATATTAATCTATGAACTAGATACTACTTTCTGCTTTAGTGGATTCTTTAGAAATAAGTATACAACTAGTATGTAGTTTTCTTTTCCTGGATCTAAAATTTTCAAAATAATCTTGGTTAATACTTGGAGGCTAGATCTCATATTTAGTATGTTCCCTCTCATGTTATAGATTCCTATTCCGTATTTTTGTTCTATTCATTATACTTCTTTCTCACAACCTAGCTTTAGGAAAATAGATGTCAAAAAGCGTTTATAACTAATCGTGTCGGGGATTTTGGTTTATTATTGGGAATTTTGGGCTTTTATTGGATAACGGGGAGTTTTGAATTTCGTGAGTTATTCCAAATATTCAATAACTTGATTTATAACAATGAGGTAAATCTTTTATTTGTTACTTTGTGCGCTGTTTTATTATTTTCCGGTGCAGTTGCAAAATCCGCACAATTTCCCCTTCATGTATGGTTACCTGATGCCATGGAAGGGCCTACTCCTATTTCGGCTCTTATACACGCCGCTACGATGGTAGCAGCGGGAATTTTTCTTGTAGCTCGACTTCTACCTCTTTTCATAGTTATACCGCACATAATATTTGATGGGAGATACAGAAGATATGGATCTAACGATTACTTATCTAGTTATTTCATTACATTGGTTTTCCTAACTTTTCATAATATCTTAATATAACACTAAAATCTTTAAACGTAACATCATTTAAAAGATAAAATTACTTTACTACCCCTCTCCACATTTAAACTATACTACCACCTCTCTCTCTCTCCCCCTTCACCTAATTTTGATTAGGTACGATTATTCATTCGGTTTCCATTGTTAAGGCATGATATCGAATGTTAATTGGATTTGTTTTGATTCGGTCTTTTTTTTTTCCATTACGAACAAAAATCGTTGATTTTATTTTTTCTATTTCGGACAATGCATCGCTACACTTGCGAATGTTTTATAAAACATCTGCTACACACTAGCGAATGTTTTGTCAAACATCCGCTAGGGCGTAGCGAATGTTTTATAAAACATCCGCAAGTATGTAACAGATGTTTTAGAAAATATCCGCAAATATGTACCACAAGTGAATATCTATTAAATATTAAAAATGATATTTATGTTATTTTATATATTAAATGGTGTTACGTTTAGGATCACTCAAACTTTTAAGTGATCAATACCAACGCAATTGAAAGAGAACAAAAAAAAACGGCGATTGAAGAAAAATTAGTTGCCAACAACGGAATGTACAAAATGGGATGAAATATGATTTTCAAAACCATTGTCAAAAATTTAGAAAATATCGTATTACGGATATTTGCAGTAATTTTTCAAAATGACCTCTGTCAAAGGCCCCAATAACAAAACAAACCTAACTTACTCAAAATTTTGAAAAATGGCTTTTTTTATGAAAACCCCCAAAATGCCCTTCCAACTCGATTGATTGACTAACTCATGAATCAATTAATCGATTCATCGATCTAGGGTTTGAAACACTAACATAAACGAATCGAGAGGGGAGATGGCGGAAGGGGCAGAGAGAAAGGGAGAATACTGGCAATGAAGGAGGAGACTGTCAAACTGTGTGTTTGTGTATGTGTGTGTAAGAGAGAGAGAAAAAAAGATGAAGCGAGAGAGACGAGATGGGATGAAATCGCTGAGCGTAAGGGTCGGCGATGAACTGGAGAAAGAGAGAGAGAGAGTGGGAGAGAGAGAAGGTGTGATATTTTTGTTGAGAACCGAGGGTGTTTTAGGTAGTTACTCAATTTTCTGGTCAAGCGGCTATTGCTGGAATGTGTATGGGTCTTTAGGACCTACTATGTATTGGTGAACTGGTTTATGAGAGACTGAAATTATATCTTACATGAGTCATGTGAAAATTATTAATAACAATCCACTCTTAAGAGAGATATTTAAATACTGATATGCGTGTACAAAATATTCCAACTATTATATCGTGAAGAGTGGTTACCAAATGCCAAGTAATATTCTCTTTAATTTAAAATTATTATTTGAGTTGACTAAGCACACGATTTAAGAAAACACATTTGACTGGATTATTAATATTAGTTTGGTGTGTAATTTACTTTGACGCATAATTAAAAGAAGATGAAAAAGTAAAAATAAAGTGGTAAAATGTTGTCCTAAAAAAAATTTCAAACAAGATAATTATTTTGAGACGAATAAAAAAAATGCTGGACAATAATTTTGAGCCGAGCTGGACAAAAAGAGGGAGTATTATATAGTTGAAATTAATGTAAGGTGCTAAAAGAAATTCCCTAAAAGGTCCCAACGCCAACCAGTTTGATTTATGTAAAGGTCCAAAAGAATGTGTCACGAGCAATGAGCTTTTTGGGGTTATATTTAGTTAGAGCATGGACAATAGATAAATCATACAACCTAAATTAAATATTAAATCAATCACAACTTAATTAAAAATTAATAAAATAATTCATTTAATATAAGTTTAATTCAAAACTAAAAAACTCATATAACAGTGACACATAATCCAATACTTTTTCATATCTTACTATCTGATCACGCAATATTTGTGGTGATCTTGTCTTGACGTCCACGTATGCGCGAGGATGAGGTGGCAGCCTTCTTCTATGTCCAAATTAACCCGCACAAAAACAATAAACTCGTTAAGGTGTCGGGTTGGTCTGACTATAACCCTCCTGTATGAATTAGTTTTCAGGTAGAGTTTTGTAATAAATGAGCCGTAATAATTGTTTGATAGAGTCGCGATAAGAGAGTTAGAATATCCTGAAATTACATACCTTGCCCTCGAATAAGGGCTCTCATATTTATACCGATTTTGATGGCGACGTGGCGCTTGCTATCGGGAACACAAAGCGGCCGTTATTAAATGCGCTGGGCGCTTTGTCGAGTGGGTGAACTGCGTGTCGAGAGTTGGTATTGGCGTGCGCCGTTTTCTGCCTAGGGAAATGGTTTGTCGGGTGAATGATTGGTTTGAGGCCGAGGCCGAGCGGTCTCGGTGACAAAAGCTTTGGTTATTCGTCAAGGCCGAGGATTTACGAAGACCGATTTGGGGGGGCGAGGCCGAGGGATCCCGCGATCCGTTAGGTGAGTTGCGGCCGGGCTCGTAGTTAGTGCCGAGGGTATCTATGCCGAGGCCGGAATCATTTATCTATCATGGCGAGTGATCTGTCCTCGCAACGGTGGTCTTAGGGTGGGACCCTCTTCATGCCGAGGGCCTGATATCATCGCTCATGCCGAGGTTAACCCTCGATTTCAATCCCTTCACGCTGGCCCCTACTTTTTGGCCGCCGATGCCGAGAGGGCGGTAAAGTATACCGCTTACTTGATGGTAGGAGGTTGGTGTCACGCTTTTGGCCGATGACGACGCACGGGTTCGATTCGAGGTCATCGCTTCGGTTTCTCCGTAACGAGGTTCAAACCGAGGCCGGAAGTTTATGGGCGCGTTGGGACGCCACGCCTTTTCAGCCGCCATTTCATTAAATGCGGGTTTCGCGCTTGGTATTCGCCTTTTGGGCGGTTGAATTTCGAATTTATTTCTCGCCGCCTTTTTTATGCCTCGATTTCGAGAAAATGATCACGTGGCACGCTTTGAGCTGCAGAAAAAATTTCGCGGCGACCAGGGCCGATGCGCTTCCCGAGACCTAAGAAACGACGTCGAGCGCTTGTAGGGGTATAAAAACTTTCCTTTCGCTTTTTCACCGCTTACCTTTCTTATTTTCTCTCGGCTCTCTCCCACCGGTTTTTAGGCGATTGCTATACTCCCAAAGCTCTCCTCCGCTTAACCCGTCGTTTTCCCGGCAACTGTAGTGTGATTTCGCTTTCTCTTTCACGCTGGCCCTATTTAGGTGATTTTCGGTTTGTTTACTGTGGTTTTGGGGTCTACTTTTTCTCTGGTTTTGACTTTTCCCGCAATACTCTTCATTTTTCAGCATACTTTCTCGCTTTTAACTAGATTTCTCCGACGATCTTCCAGCTTTGTTCTTTGTTTGGTACTGCTTTTTCCTTTGCTTTTTTCTTTCTTAGAGTAATATGTCCCAGAGGATTCCTTTTCCCGCTTTTTTCGCTCTCATTCTCTAGCAGCTCCTCCATGGAACCGATAGATTACCGAATGTGGTTATTAGAATACCTGCTTCGTTAGAGTCCTCCTCTTCCTTTCGCGACGTGGCCGAGGCTTCGCCTCCGAGAACGCTCCAAGTGAATCTCCAAAGGGTCGAGGATTTTTCTGCCCCGTGCCTTTCGTGGTGTAGTCCATCCTTTAGTTGAGGATCCAATCGAGGTTTCTGCCGAGATAATGCCGAGGATGTAGACCTTGGTGGTTTTGAGGGTGGCGAACGAATGACGAGGCCGAAGTCTGTCTCGTGGTCCCGCTTTGGAGAGGCGTGGAGGAGAGTTTGCTTGGCCGAGGAGATGTGGTAGATACCGTCATTCATAAGGAGACGACCGTAGGCCCTCTAAGTTCTGAGAGTTCTGGTCTTGTTCGATTTCTTCTAGACTGACTGGCGAGAGCCCTTTTGTTGAGTCGGCCTTGGAAGTCTCCCTGGTGGTCCCATGTATAGGCAAGGCGAGGATAGATGGGTGGCGGTCACTCCCCGCCAAGCGAGGTTTCTCCTCGCGAAGTTACTGGTGAGGGTTAGCCCGCACCGGAAGTTCGGTGATGGTTTTTTCTCTTCCTGATATTCCGCTTCGGCCCCATGAGATTGTTTTCGTGCAGAAGTTCGTATCGGCTTAAGTCCGATTGCTCAATTTTTTTACCGGAGGCGAGTTACGTATTTTCTAAGGATCGAAAGAAATTTGCGGCAACGGCGGCAACGCAGCTGAGATGGCTAGCGGAGGCTGAGGCGTCCTGTTTAGGGAGAGATGGGGATGCTTCCGAGAGAGTGTCTCGTCTTTTGCGGCCTTTCGAGAATCGGATAGGATTAGCGAGATGTGGAGGCTTGGTCGGCGGGTATATGGATCGATTTTTCGGGGTTGTATTCGGTCGAGGTTGAGTTTCCGGTAGAGCCTTCGTAGTCATGTTGCTTTTTTATTAGCCTCTTGAATCATCGGGCTTCGCTTGCCTCTTGATCCATTTATTTGCGAGTTTCTCACTCAAGCGAGCTCGGTGCCGCTTGACCTCTCGCCAATCTAACCCGTTCGTTGGTGAGCTTAGCTATCTGCACGGCGAAGGGATTCGAGCCTTCGTTGGACCTCTTTTGCTATTATTACAAGGTCGGTGTTTCCATGCGGCAGTGGCCGGATTCTTAGGCATCTCGAGGGTTCCTCTTCGGCGGCTTAGGAATAAGGACCATAGGTGGTCAGGCAAGGTTCTTCGTGGAGTCGAGTCGTGGATGGAATTTTGAGATTCTGATGGGAAACCACGGTGCAGGGGCGGGCAGAAGTCTGCTTAATGATCTGATGAAGGCTGCGAGGATTGCTATTGAGAGCTCCCATTCGGCGATGAGGGGTGCGAGGTTCGATCATATGATTGGAAAGCCATTGTTGAGCGAGGGCCTCACTCGGAAATTTTGGATCTCGGCGATCGAGGTTGAAGGAGTGGAGAGGGGCGTACTCTCCTTTTTGAATATGTGGTGAAATTTGGGCCTGCTGTCGAGGAGTTGGATATTTGGCTCGGCTTGTCCGAGGTGTGAGGGAATAGATGGGCTCGAGTGCCCAACATCGGAGTTAATTTTGTTTATTTACATTTGTTTGTATCCTTTGGTTTTGCAAGTGTTTTAGTCTTTTGAGTACTAATGGACCTTCCATTTCTTTTTGTAGAGATGGCTATCTCTCGAGATGCTGTTTTGGCCAAACTACAGGCGGGAGGAAAAAGACAAGCCAGAGCTTAGAGCCTCGGCTAGAGGTATGGGAGCGGGTGTTGCCTTGTCGGTGTTCTAGGGACCTACTAGGGTGGCCCCGCGCTCCATCTTCGGCGGCTCCTCTGCTAAGGCGAAGGAAGCAGCCATGGGCGATGCTCCGAGGCTAAAGGCGGGTTCGAGCTCAGGCCCTCCTTGGCGTTGGTGCGGGGCGACTCTTGTCTCATCTCCTCCTCTGTGGCGGCGTGGTGTCGATGTGAGCATGTTGTCAACCACGTCGTCAAGGTGATAAACAACTTCCTGCCCGATCTTGCGGGCTACGGGCAGAGACTGCTCGGCGAGGTGTGTCGGCAGCGGCTGTGACGACGATGAGGCCCGCTCAGCTATTTCAACTGCATGATTTTTGTGGGCTAGCTTTGAGCGAGGTAAAAACTGTGCCTTTCTCTTTCTTCGCATTTTGTGCCTTTGGCTTGTGTTGCTAACGTTTACTTTGTTTCTTCAGCTTGGGGTCGGAATGCTTGCGTATCATGACCGAGGCCAGGCAAAGCTAGAATACGTCTGCGAGGATTGGAGAAGGCTTTGACAAGCGCCCGAGGGAGATCTTGAAAGAGTAAAGTCCACGGAAGGGGATTTAGTTTTGAAGAGCGAAGAGGTCTCTCTTTCTTAGAAGAGCGGCTTTCTTTGGAGGCGGGGCTTGGTGAGACAAGGCGGCGGCCGAGGAGGCAGCGGCTCGAGGCCAAGCTAAAGGGAGTGGTGGGTGAGCTCGAGAACTTGAAGAGCTTTCGGCGAAACCTAGCGAGGAGGAAGTTATGGCAAAGAAATCAGGAGCTCGTTCGATTATGAGATAGAGGCCACGGATTACATGGGGAAGCGGTAGAGTCGGGCCTTCGGTGTGGCGGCAAAGGGTGTGCCGGTGTCTGATGTGGCGGAGATGGCGAGTCTTGCCTCTTTTGGCCCCGAGTAGGCGTCTCTTCGTTGATACCATTTGATGAGGTTGAGCTCGGTCAAATAAAAATGCCGGCAGCGGTTGAAGCTCTGAATGTTGCCCCCCTCTGGCAGAACAACCTATTTGCCTTGTTGATTGGAGAAATGCCTACGTAAAACTCTGCAGGTGGTTTTGCGGCAGCCAAGCGAGCTATCCTCCAACGAGGGACACATACGGGTGATCAATTGATGGCCGAGTTAGAAGGCCAGTCTAGCGAGGAGGAGCTTTCGAAGAGTCGGTACATTCCAGAGCAAGCGGCTTGAGGAGGAGGAGAGGTGGGGGAGGTTTAGCCTAGGAATTTTATCATCTTTTCAATGAACAATTTCAAACCTTTGTTTATATGTAATTAACCTTTATCCTTGGTGTAAATTATAAGTATGTTTTTGTTGTTAGCTTATTTTTGTTGCAAGTGTTTTCCTTTGTATGATGCAAGTGTTTTTACAGCTTATATATATATATATAATGTTAGCGAATAGTGCGATCTCTCGTTTGAAATGCGACCTCGTTTTGATGAGGCAATGCGACCTCGTTTATAGCGAGATAATTACGATCTTGTTTTAGGCGGCGATGCGACCTCGGTTTGATGAGGCAATGCGACCTCGTTTGTTGCGAGATAATTCGATCTCGTTTTGGCGGCAATGCGACCTCGGTTTGATGAGGCAATGCGACCTCGTTTGTTCTTGAATAATTCGATCTCGTTTTTGGCGAGAGCAATGCGACCGGTTTGATGAGGCAATGCGACCTCGTTTGTTGCGAGATAATTCGATCGTTTTGGCGAGGCAATGCGACCTCGGTTTTGATGAGGCAATGCGACCTCGTTTT